>JAEUWS010000009.1:0-63845 GCA_018524945.1 Podaxis sp. C-F-92630
AACACACATTCCCCTTTCTTAAATGACCAGAAGAACAAGGTGTCAACTGTATATGTACCCTTCACCTTCATTTTTTGTTTTACCCCAGACACTAACCACACACTCTCACACAATAAAGATGAGAGAGATCACATAATTAGTAAATTCCACAATGAAAAGCATTTGTATATTTAACATGGCACCATTTCCTTTGTACATTCAACAATACTATTGCATGGGTAAAAACGGAAGCTCAACAGGAAACTGCTGGAAGTATGCTGACAATAAAGTCCAGCAATGATATTCTGATACTCCTACAACCTGCAAGCAATATGAGTATTGGGAGGAATTTCGTTAGGTCCTCCAATTGCAATTGACAACCTCGGCCACCTGTCAATTATGGGGCCAAACCTATTCACATCCAAAAGGAATGTCGAAGAGCGATGAAACTTCCCCGGCCCGTGTTCCTCTACAGCGCAAGCCCGTATTGTGCTCATCTCCGGAAGCAGGATACCACCAATGGGACGGGGATCGGGCTGGTAGATAGAGTCCAGATAGAACTTCTTGGATGTCCCAATAATGACAATGTATGCCACCACATGCAAGGATCCGTTGGAGTTGGCAGGCTGTCTGAAATCAAAATCATTAAAAACATCCCAGATCCTCCCATCTGTACTGGCAACGCGAATCATGCCATGTGGCGCATCCGCGAACTCTTTGACAGCGATGTGGTCATTGTTCTGCACAAGATGTGTGCGGCGTCTGCCAAACACCTGGCCAGTTGGAACAATCCGTGCAGCCCTACAAGAGATAGTGAGATAACCATGGTTGTCCATCGTTCCCGATGGGAGGTCCGTGAGCCAGTGTTGGGGAAGGAAGACCGAAGATGCATCTTTTCCTTCACTCTGATCTCCATCGTCAATCTCTTCGTTCATGGAGTCGATGTCATAAATAGCGTCAGAGACGTTCTGCTGGAAATGCCCCCTCCTTGTGTCCCAACGGACGTTTCCGGCAACATTTGTGACGGGGAAGTCAGGAAATGAAGAAATAAACGGGGACGGATGGATGTCGAGAGAAAGCCCCAGCCACACCGGCTTCCCTCCCTGGCGGAGTATGCCCTGTGCTAGTGCAATAGTTGCTCCGATCCTGTCCTGGCTGTCAAATAGACGCGGCTCGAGGGTGACACCGAACGCGCCCATGATGCTGAAGACCATGTCAACCGGCCGGGACGACGTGCGCAACATGGACGACTGCCAGAGTGCCATTGCCCTCTCTTCTGATTTCGTCGCGTTGAGGGCAAACAGGAGCGCCCCGACACCCGAATCTCCGTAGCCTCCCAGGATGCTTGGCCCGATGTCGTCGCGTGAACCCATGCCATCATCTGGAGCCCAGGTCAGCGCCTGGGGGTGATGGCATGCATTGAGGAGTTGATGCAGAGGCATCTTGGCAGATGCTCTCTGCGAGACCTCCCTCACCTCACCTTCAACGCCTCCCTCCCATCCCGCCCACCGCCCAGACCCATGTTCCCACGCGAACAACACGACGGCCCTGGAGGGCGCAACAACCTCCTGCAAAGTCCACGCACGCGTGATCCATTTGGTCTCCTCATCGACGGGCACGAGCCTGGATAAGCCGCCTGGTAAGACGATGCTCACCCGGCATCCGCGGTAGATATCATACATGCGCTTGATCTGCCAGGCCTTGTCGGTTCTATCAGTCTGGATGATGCATAGGCAATCGAGCCATAGCCATTCTACGCCCTCGAGCAAAGCGACTTTGCACGCGTCGCGCAAGACAGAGATGCTCACGGGGTCTGCGTCTTCTCCGCCCTCGACGGAGAATGTAGCCTGTACCCACCCCTCACGTTCTTCTGTGGGAAGAGCGTTGCCCTTCCAGATGTACGAGATTGCCGCATAAGGAGTAGAAGATAGGTCCGTGAGCTCTTGGACGGAGAGGATGTTGTGGCGAACATACTCAACACCGTTAATTAGGCGATAGCGCTCCGGAGTGGCAGTGGTAGCGATGTTGATCCGGGCGCCTGCCAACATTGAGACACGGTATCGCAGGATTTCTCGTCCTATAAGCTGAGGAACGGCAGGGCTTGTTTGTGCGTCCGAGTCAGCATCGTTCAATGTTCGGAGAGCTAAATAGAGCAAATGATCAGTAGCCTCCTCGTGTAGCGATGCACAAGTAAATTGACCTTTACGCTTGCACAGAAACGGTAAACACATCTGAAGCTGGAGGAAGTTGTAGTCAGAATCGAGGGGGCTCAACACGACGAAGCCAGAAATGAGCTCACCACGCTCGCCTGGAAGATGCCGGTATGTTCCCTCACTTAGTATGTATGTGGCTCGGTAGAGCACCTACGTACATAAGCAAGCCAAATGTTGAAGGACTCAATTTCGGCTTTCTAAGGCGTCATCGCCTTTGCAATGTATTTACAACGGTTCAAAGCGTAAATAGTTCGTTTCTGGGACAGAGACGAGGACTATACCAGACTCCAGGCTGAACGTTGAGCGCCAATGAACATTGAATCCCGCTGCGAGCGCGTGCAGTGAGTGGCATGAATCACATAATCATAAACCATGTGATCACTAGCTATTTGCTGATGAGCCCGCCCGTGCCATTGAAATCTCCCAATGTCCGACTCCTTTGCAGATCTCTGGAACACCTCTGTCCCTCAGAAAAAAACACAATCGCTTTCCTCTCTCTCGCAGCAACCAACTCAACAACGTAGACCACAACGACAAGACCTTTTCAGCCTTCTTTCCTCCACACCAACGTCATCCACCCCTGCCCGGTCCTCACCCTCCATACCCTCACTTACACCCTCCAACAATCCAACGCCACCTCCTCAACAGCGTACCCAGACACCACACTCAAGATCGACAACCGCCCCTTCATCAGCCTCCGATGCTTTCTCAGATCTGCTCTCCAACTCATCTTTCACCTCGTCCGCATCTACACAGAACCTTACGATTGCCCAGCGCGCCGCATTAGCTGAAAAACAACGCCAAGAAGCTCTATTAGCACACCAGAAACAACAAGAGAAAGAGAAGTCTGCCTGGGCTGGGCTTGACTCTCTTGGTCGTGATGGATTCGGTGGGTTGACACCTACGCCCGCTACTACTGCGCCAGCAGATCCGTCTTCAAAGCCAAAGTCGAGCGCGACATCGAGCATCGTTTTGGTCGACGATGACGACGACTGGGGGTTAGGCGATTTTGGCAAACCCGCTGTCTCATCTCAGGACAAACCGAAGCCGGAATCTACGATCTCGAATGTGAAGAGCGATAATCAAGACGACTGGGATTTGGAAGACCAATTTGTGGGACCTTCCAAACCCCCAGCCACTACTGCTATGACCACCAACACAGTAAACTCTGCAAATACGCTTTGGGATCTCGAAGAATTTGCTGCCGCCCCACCCAAGAAGACCGACCCCAGAAGCAGAAACGCCCCAGCATCGCGCGTAGATTCGCCCTCCAACGATTTTGATTTCGGGAGCCGCGAAGATGGACTACTGAATGAGAGTAACAACAACGAAGGGGACGGGGACGATGACTTCATGAGCGTATTCAACAAGGTACGTGTCATCGCTATTTACTTCGGATTTCCCTCATCCTATCTCAATAACCTTTATCTCCTACAGCCAGCACTTCCTCCCCGTACACAATCCACCAACCACCCCTCCACATCATCCCCCGCACCGCCATCCAACACTAATGCTACACGTAGCGCCTCACCACCACCCCACATCCTCGGTCAAATTGTGGAAATGGGGTTCTCAATACCCCGAGCCAAAGCGGCACTCGCAGCGAACAATAACGACGTCCAAACTGCCCTCGAGCAACTTCTTGCGTCCGACGGTGGAAGTGGCCGTGGTACACCCGCCCTGTGCAGTTCTACCACTAACAGCCCTGCTCCTCCCCAACAACAACCACAGCTACAACCACAATCACAATCACAATCACAACTTGGGCCCGGAATCCCTCGTCGACGGGATCGTGAAATCCTCCGCGATCGCGACCGCGAACAGAGGGAAAGGCGATCCAATACATCTTCTCCTCCCACCCAAACGCAAGCCGAACAGCTCCTGGCACAAGCAAGTGAAATCGGTCGTGGAATGTTTAACAAGGCTAGTCTATTCTGGAAAGAAAAGAAGGAGCAGGTACAGAAAGTCGTGGAGGAACAGGTTGCTGGTGTTCGTGCATCTAGCGCTGCTAGTGGCAGCTCAGGTGGTTCGGGTGTTGGTGGGAGGCCGAAATGGATGCAACAACAACATAGTGGATCGTTTGATGAAGAGCGCGAGGAGTCTAGGAGGGATGGCGGTAGGCTTAGAGGAGATGACAGCCTTGTTACTCCCAAGGGCGCGTTCTCAGGTGACATTGGGGAACCGGAGACGAGGATTCCGAGAAGGCTAGATCGACAACGGGAGAGGGAGAGGGAGAGGGAACGCGTGAAAGACGTCCCCAACCCAGTTCAAGGTCCCCCAGTCGAGGAGCCAGAAATCGATCTATTTGCGCCGTCGGAACCAGGCTCGACTTCAACCACAACTCGAGCGGACCTCTTTGACATCACTCCAACACTCCCTTCCCGTTCGCGCCCCACCCAACCTTCTTCCTTTTCCACCCGTCCACACCAACCACAACAACCAAAATTCCAACGCGATACAACCCCAATCCCATCTTCTATCGCTTCCCTCAAATCCGAAGCCAACGCAACCTTCAAACTCGGTCAGTTCGGCGCCGCAGAATCGCTATACACACGCGCTATCGATGCCTTGAACAATTCCTCATCCTCACCATCAAATAACCACGTATACTACGTGCTATTATTGAATAATCGCGCGAATGCCAGGATGAAGATTGGTGATGTCGGGGGCGCTGTAAAAGATTGTGAGGGTGTGGTTGGGTTAATTACGAAAAACCAACTTGATCTTTCAGATGACTTTGATGCGCTTGGTGGGGGCGGGAAGGCGTCTAGTAGTGAGGAAGTGACAATCGACTGGGAACCAAGTCAAGAAGGCGATGGGAAGCTGCGGGTATCGATTCAAGGCGGCGGGGACATAGTGGAGGAAAGCGTGGATTTGGGAGAGGGATTGGTGAAAGCTATTAAACGCCGTGCGGAGGCATATGAGGGGATAGAGAAATGGGGGAAGGCGAAGCGCGATTGGGAGTGGTTGAGGAGTGTCGGGTGGGTTAGGGAGAGTGTGAGGAGTGAGGCCGGGAGGGGTGTCGGGAGGTGTACAAGGATTGTTGCTGGCGATAATGCTGGTGGTAGCTCTGCTTCGGGTCTGGGTGCAGACGGTTCAGCCTCGAGACCTCCTGCAGCGCCCAAACCCAAACCGCGTCCGGCACCGAAACCCGCAACGCCTGCCAACAATAAACCATCAGAAGCGCTTGAGAATTTGCGTACAACAACCGCACAAGCCGAGGCTGAAGACCAAGCAAAACATGAACTCAAAGATAAAGTTGACGCGAGACTCTCTGCTTGGAAATCTGGAAAGGAGTCTAACATTCGCGCGTTACTTGCAAGCCTGGACTTGGTGTTATGGGAGGAATTATTGAGGGGAGGAAGTGTGAAGGTTGGTATGCATGAGCTTGTGACGCCTGCGCAGGTGAAAGTGAAGTATATGAAAGCGGTGGCAAAGGTGCATCCTGATAAGGTACGTTGTTGAGAGTATGGCTCTGTGAGTGTGGGACAGGTTGCTGACGCGTTTTGTGGTTAGTTGAATGCGGGTAATTCGACGCTGGAGCAGAGGATGATTGCGCAGGGTGTGTTTGGCGCGTTGAATGAGGCTTGGAATGCATTCAAGCAGTAATCTCTCGTGCGACGACGAATATATATATATCAGCTCGTACGTGGATTCGAATATCACCTTGGGTTTTCTAGTTGTTTTGTTATCTTCATCTTTCGTTTTGAGGATGCAAGTTGGAGTTTATGCTCAAGGATTTACCTCATCCATTGCGTCTGGATTTGACGTGGATTATTCTCTGGTCGTTTCAAAACGCGACTTCAATATGAGATTCAGGGGGCCTTGAAATAATCCGGAGATGGGTGCAAAAGAGTGCTCAAGGAAGAATTCTCCAAGGAGAGTAATGTTGTATTGCGTACGTTCACCCGAACACAATGCCCGTGGGCACTCCCAGTTTCCTGCCTCTTTGACATCTCTCAAGCTGAATTCCACTTTCCTTGTACTCCGTAGATCACTAATACAACAGATACTGATACATTCATACGACATCACTGAAGCGCAACTCCCTGGATTCACTGCCCCCCTCCGGTGATTTGCCAACGGGGAATGTATGCATCCGGTATAACAGGAACAGGCTTCATGAAAAGCTATTTATGGTTCAATTCAAGGGTATGTCGACATGAACTAACGGCGGTGCCTCACCTCAGGCTTCCCTTCGTTACGCATATCGACCCAGTCGGTCGACCCAATGCGGCTATTTCCCATAATGCTACGGGGATAGTCAGACACAAAACCGCAGATCAGGGTGTCAAGAGCTTACTTATAAATACCGTCACCGCTCGAGTCTTCTTTTATCCTCCATTCGAAAACAGAATTAGGGTGAGGTTCTTGGGTACCAAACAAAAGCACCGGCACATTAGTCTTATCGGCAGAACGGGCCCATTTCGCTTCTGCATGTGGAAAGACCACTGTGATAGTAAAAACATTGTCGTCCGCGCCGTCGACTCTCTTGATATTCCACTACAATCCCTTTAGCGATTATGTGAGCTACATGAAAAGCAACACCTACCTATATCTTCGGTTCGGGACCCAGGGGCTCGGCAGTGACAGGTTTATCGAGGCCATCCTTGGAGGACGCAAAGAGGCCGCCCACCAAATCTGGGCCTGCGCCCTGAGGGATGTAGCGAAGGACATAAGTTCCGCTGGTCAGAACCATGATGTACTCAAAGCCTGTGTAGGTAGATGCTAAAGTGAGCTGGGTGTTGAGTTCTGCCCAGCTAGCCGCGGGACTCTCGTGGTTTTATATCTTTTATCCTGTCCAAGTTTCTCATGTTACTTAAGCTCTCATCGAGGGCGCTCCGGGGGACGTCAAGACATGTGCTGGAGGAGTTACATTCGATATGGAGAACGAGAGTCAACTGACCTTCATCAGCGCCATTTAGAGGTCCACTCTTACATGCAAAAGGGCGTATGGGAATCTGAAGTAGCCGTCCTTATGTACATCAAGTAGGTTGATGTTCATCTTAGTAGGCAGTCTATTCTTGCATGGAAGGGACGGATTGAAGGCTGTCTTGGAAACTGGTACAGCCGCACTTGTGTGTATTGACTGGGTTGATGGGTGTCTTGGAAGTTAAGCCGTTCCACTCTTGTAGCCAATCAACGGGTTGAAAGGTGGCCGGCCACTAATGTGGTCATCCTTGCGTGCACTCATTGGGATGATGGATGTCTTGGAAGTTGGGACGGTCAATTCTTGCCTTCAAAGTTGATGCACCGCGTTCACACCATTTCATCCCTCCTTTTCCCCTTGTGCAACAGGAGCAGCCCTAGGAGAAACGGGAAGTGTTATCGCTATCCAATATCGATAGAGCAAGGTCGGATATATGATGTGGCGCTCATGAACGGGGGATACCTGCAAATATTTCAAGTTCATTCTCACATCATTCATAAGCTGCACTACTCCAGAAAAAAGCAATTCAAGTCTGAGTATTTTACGCGAAACAAGGAAAAATCAAGCGGAAAGAAATACTCGGGTGATTCTATTCTAGCGCCAAAACTGTGGGCAACCTTGAGTTGATGGAGGAAATCTAAAGGGTACTCTCAGCCAATTTCATTTGTCTGAGAAAGAGATATGTCAGTATCAGCTCATTGCTCGACGCAAGAGTGTCAAATGGTCAGTGGCCGTCACAGTAAGACAAAAGTTGGAGAAACGACAAAATGAATGAGGGGAATGGGAGACAAATGGCATTTTGAAATGGAGCTCGAACAACCACGATCGAGTTGCGCAATCACAGCAGAACGAGCAAGGAGAATAAAAGTATAGAAGGCTAGTTATCATTAAATGGTAAAGGTGATTTGCAATATTTTGATAGTGCCACCAACAGAACGGACGTGTCCATTCTCGTTGTTCAAGTGCATGGCATGCAGTATGCTGCACACTGGAATAAGGCCGTCCTTATAGGTGGTCTTCAGATATGCGACAGGGGATATCAGTCCGGGAGCAACAGGCGAGAAATAGACACGGAGCATAGTACAAATACAGTGACCACCCCATATCGTTCATTGGTTATGTGCTAGTGGCCTACCCAAGTGCAGTAAGATGTCAATGTATCCTTTGCTCGTCCCAGTTGAAAAGGCTCTCTCATGTGAGTCAAGCCACATGTAACCTGAGATCTGATACTTTCAAGTTTTTCTTCGCTTTTTGCTACCATGACCCTCTTCCACCTCCTGCTGTCGCTTGTTCTTCATACCAACCACTCTCATCACCTCCTTCTTCTTCTCCTTTTCTTTTTCCTCACGCCGCATCTCCTCCCTTTCCAGCTTCTTTAGACGTTCCTCCTTCTTTTCGTCCTTCTTCTCTTTCCGTTTCGCCACCTTGTCCTTCCTTAACGCCCGCATCTGTTGAAGCAATGCCAATGCTTCACGTTCCTCCGGTTCCAGAACAACGGCACGTTTTTGCAGGTAGGTCTGTGAACGTTGCTTTGTCATAAGTTTTGGCTTGGATGCGTAAGGTAGTGTTGCTTGTAGTTTCTGAGGAATATGAAGAGGATTAAACTTGCGGGGAGGCCGTTCAACTTTCTTATAGGTCGAGTTAACGTTCAAGGGTGTCTTGAGACCTTCATTGCGTCGGATCTGGCCAGTGAGACGCATGCCCGTCCACGAGGTTTTGTTGGAAAGCAGCAGCGAAGTGACGGGGTTGTAAAACTTTCGGGGTTCAATTGAGTACCAAGCCCGAAGGAAGACAATATCTAGACTATGCTTCAGCATAACAGAAAAGATGGAAAACCCAACACAATTACCGCTCATGAGAACCTTGTCTTCAAAGGTCGCTCGGAAAGCACCGTCAGGTTTTGGTAGTGCCTTCTTGACTTGACCTCGAATGCCGGACACAGTCTTGATGTTTGCACCCTCGAACTTAGCCACTTCGAGCGCAGAAGTGAACATGTCCTTGATGAACGCTGTATTCTTGAAGATCTTGTACGGTACACCCGTCAACTTGAGTTTCTTGACGATCTTGACTGAGCGATCAATGTCAAGTACGACCCCCGTAGCGCTAACTCGGAAGCCCGGTGTGTCACCCAGAAGAGAGTTGAAAGCGCAGAAACCAGTATTGGGAAGGGAAACGGGCCCATAAAAGGTAGCATAACAGTGCATATGTTCGGGAGTGTACTTTAGCATTCGCATACGGATAGAGTGGTCGTCCAGGGAGTAAATGGGTACTGTCTGGAACCGTCGCCAACCCAGAGAGAAGATGAGCGGGTCGTTGGTCTTGAGTGGTCGCGTGAACCAGCGATGGCGTTTAACGCGGACCTGGACGTAGCCGAAACGTTCTTCCGCAGCGAGCAGGCCGCCAACAACGATGGGGTAGTGAGGATCGAAGTGTTCGACAAGTTCGCATGGCACATTGGAGAGTTCTATGCGCACGTATACACCGGGACGGAAACCTTCAACTAGAGCACGGGCATCTGAATCCACCCCCTCGAACTCTGCACGGTTAAGGGCTAGTTGACGTGCAATTTCGTCCTTGGCAGAGTCATAAAAGTCGACCTTGGTGGACTCCGGATCGTCGTATTGTTCGTCAAATTTTCGCTTGAGCGCCTCTTTCTTCGCCTGAAGGGCCTTCATATCTTTTGACACTTGATCTACAGCACCATCGGCATCCCCGCCGCCTTCGCCTTCAGAATCGCTCCCTTGATCGTCGTCGTCCCGCACCCCGTCCCACCCTTCGCCGTTGTTCTGGTCCACCTCGGTGGAATTGTCACCAGTAATGAAGAGACCTCTAATGGATTCCAACAATTCCTCATCCTGCCATTTCTCTAACTCCGCCTCGTCTATCAGCTCCTTTCCCTTGTCGAGCACCTCTACTACATTCACATCGGACTTGCGTTTTATAGTGAAAAAGTCGTCAACGTCTTCCTCTTCGCTGGCCTCCTTTTCGCCATATAATATCTCCTGGGGTGTCAAATTGGAGGCATAAATTAGTTTGATCCAGTCTTTCCGTTTTCCCTTCCGTGAGGAGGTTAATGACTGTGCCTTCTCTGCGAGGTTTGCTTTCCATTTTGGTGCGTCCCCATCTTCATCCTCTTCGTCATCCACAGAGTCATCGTCGCTCGGAATGTCGATATCCTCATGACCGACAAAATGTACTCGGCGATTTGACGCGGAGGGGAGGTCATCTTCGAGTTCTCCAAGGTCTGAATCGCTTTCAGCATATTCGATGTCTGTCCGTGATTGGTGGCTCGACGAAGGGAGGATACGTTGCACAACTCGATGTGACTGACGACCGGTATTTTCTGCCCCAGGTGGTAGGTGTTCCAAGTCGACGGCCTCGCCCTCCTCACTAGAGTCAAAGTCCCCATCCTCCACAGTCCCAACTTCGTCGTCACTAACCTCTTCGTCTTCGTCCTCGGCCACTTCCTCGGCCACCAGGGACGGTTGAGCAGTTGCGGCAAGAGGGTTTGCAGACGTTCCAAATAGTCGTATCTGACTTTTGCTAACAGCATCCTCGAGGGTGTTTGCGACGTCCTGCAAATCCATTACCATTTGTTCGCCCTCGCCCTGTGGCACTAGAAGACGGATTAAAGCCAATTCAAGATGCCAAGTGAACGAACGAACCTTCATTGTTCCCTCTGGAGAAGCTTCCTGGAACATTTATCCACACAGCATCCTTGTCATAGATAACTCCGCCTACATCGCTCATAGGTGCGTGTATTAGCAGCTTTTTCTTCTCGCTCAGTTTTCTCCGCTTTTCTGACTCCTCGTCTGGTAGAGGACACGGATCACCAAGTTGCTGGACACTGGTCATGTCGAGGTCACCCACCCCAGGTATATGCACCTTTGTTCCTAGCCGCAGGTTGGTGCCTCTGACGTAGCCATAAACCGTGACGTTACGATCGCATTTTCCTTTCGACATTCGTACTAGCTCTCGAGGTGTAAGGTCCTCCAAGCGGTCCGCGAGGATATAAGGATGGGAGTTGCGGAAGATGAGGGGTCGGAATTTCATGACGGAAATGAAGCGGGTAAGGTTGATGATCTCGGTGTCGGGATAGCGACCGTTGATGACCCCGGAGAGGTAGAAGAGCTTCGCTCCCTGGTAGATTTCTGTCCAAAAACGTTTCTTGAGGGCTTTTTTGGTGGCCTTGAGGGTGGCGGCCTTTTTGATCAGGTCGAGGTGGGATAGAATGCCAATGACCTTTGGGAAGCCATGGGATTGGAGGATATTCAGAAATTCGAATGTTTCCTGAGTGCGAATAAGACTTTGTAAGGTATACAGAAGGAGGGCGCCCTCACCATTTCAAAGCCGAATGAACCGTCAATCATTAGCAAGACAAGATCGGCAACTTTGCCTATGTCTATCATGCTATTGAGGTCGTTGTTGCATTCTATAAAGGTAAGACGACGCTTTTTCCCGCTAACAACTGTAATGGGTCCCTTTGGGTCGTTTAGTGTCTGCTTCGTATACCGACGGACAAGACTTTTGAGGAGAGTGGTTTTGCCGACTCCTGGAGGACCGACGATGGCAACAATGACGGGGGGAGGGTTGTCATCCGGAGTGCGATTGACAAGAGGAACATGAAGGCGAGTCTGGTCCTTTTCTACTGCACGGCGTCCCTGCCGGTCAGCTCTACGACCAGATTTTGGCGCAAATGCCTGACAAATACATCAGAAGACACGGCGGGGAAAAGAGAATGAGGACAGACTTTTGCGTTGAATCCCTGTTGTCTTTCCTTCCCTTTTGCCTTGTCCTTCTTCTCTGCCTTTGCACCAGAATGTGCGGGTCTGTGTGGCTTGTGTTGCCTGTCCTCCATGGGCAGCTAGATAAGAGTCGCAAAAATTGGATGAGCCCCTAGGTTAAGGTTAACTCAGATGACCTGATGACGCGACCACGTGACCCATCGCGCACTTGTTGATGAAGTTGGCGGGGCGTCTCACCGGCCTTGCCTTGTGTTCTGCCAGCCCGCCCTCTGCGATACCAATCCTCCAACTCTCCGGTAGACCTAGGAAAAATGAGGCGTTCTTCAAAGAAGCCGGCCCCTTTCATTCAAAACGACGAGCTCGAGCACCACCGCATCCAGCTCGAACACAATCTTCGCAACTCCGAGACCGCCATCCACCTTTCTTCCGCCACCGAGAGCGATGCGGAGTCCTATGAGAGTGGTGATGACATAGAAAGTCTTGAATATCCTCGACACAACTCTGGCCCAGTGCCCTATAACGATTTTCCATCGTTCGACCGCCGCGTTCGGGATTATATGGCAGACGAGGATCCCCACGGCCACGGGTGGTCATACCGTACAGGCGACGATTACGAGGAGGGTATTAACCCGTATGGTGGGGAGTCTCTATCGACTGTTGCACATCACGCCAGCGCTGTCACCCTTAGCGCAGGTTTAGGTGGGCGCGGAGCCAGGCGCGATGTGAGCATCAGTGGTGCAGAGTACGATCCCGATCGTCCTTTGAATGATATCATTGCGGGCGTGAATAGTAAGCTCAGTGTTTTCGACACAGATGGTTCTCGTTCAAAGCGCCTGGTAAGCGACTAAACTCGATCAAGTTTCTCTCCACTTATTATTTTCTGTTCCAGACATTGGAAACCATCACGGGTGATCCTCTTGTGGCAGAGGATACCGCAGAACTCGACCATATACTCGAAACAGGTGCTCAGCTATCTATGCCCTCCCGTTCTGTCCGAGTGGCTTCACCCGTGACTTCGGGCTCTTCCTCACATTCGGAATCGGATCATGGTCAGGCCTCAAATACCACCCTTAAGGGCCGCCCCAAACTCTCGGACGCTCTCCGTAATGTCACCCTTTCTCCAAAGAGGCCACGAAGTCCTCAAATCAGTCGTTCCATATCGCTTTCTCCTAAGCAAGCCTCTTCATCAGTTCCGCGCGGAAGCCAACGAACCAGTATTCCCCATGTTCCCGCTCCTCGGCCAGGAAAGCGAAGCAATATCTTTCCTTCATATGCTGCCTCCTCACAGCAGCAACCCGACCTTGTTCTCCAACCACCTACACCATCCTCAGCAAGCTCTAAATTCACCCGCATGGCTCACGGACTTGCCAAGGAAATTGAATATGAAAAAGGCAAACTCAAGTCTTCTATGTCGTCGAAGAGGGTGGAGCGATCGCGCTCGGCATCCATGCCTATCGACAACAACCCTTTCCAGGACGGCACAAACCAGGAAAACTCGTCTGCAAATAAAGCAAACGTTTCGCGTATCTCTACAAGCAACCGCTCGCGTATACAACTCCCTGATGTGACTGGTATTACCAACGCTATCGAATCTCCTGCAAAACTCGGTGCAGAATACTACGCCTACCGTGCGGAGGGTCAGATTAGAGAAACTGAAAGTAAGTTCTGTGGTCAGGCCAGAACCTTATTCTGACCCCACTATCTATAGAACGTCTCCTCCATACGTTGAACACGGTTCAAAAGAAGATTCAACAGCTCGAGGAGGAAAATGGTATCTCAAGGAGACGTGTACGAGAACTGGAGATGGAGTTGGAGGATTGCAAGAGAGAAGTCGCTCGAGAGCGAACCCGGCTTATTGAACAAGAAGAGCACCTCAAGCAGCAACAAGCAAGCTTCCGTACAGTGAAGGGCAAGGCCCGGGCAAAAGACCTTAGCGCTGATACATCGTACCTTCATGAACGGTACAAAGAAGTTGTTGAGGAAAAGAAAGGTCTGTCGGTAATCTCATATTACAGAACCCACGCTTAGCGGATGTGTAGCTTTGGAGGACTTGATCAACAAACTCAGGGCCCACCTTGCTCGGCTGACTTCGGAGCTTGCCTCCAACCGAGAATTGCTCACCGAATTGCGGACACTACGCGATGCCGACGCCACTACGCTGAAAGAAAAGAGCGCAGAGATTACGCGACTTAGAAATGAGGTAGAACGACTTGCTGGTGAAGTAGAAGTCCTGCGAAATGTGGTGGAAGAAGGCCTTCGCGAACGACGAGCAGCGAAAGAAGCGTCCTTGCAACAAGAGTCGGTGCAGGGCGGAGAGATCTCACATAGAGAGCCTTCGCGGGAGCACTTTGCTGAAGAAAATGATCCTAGATGCGAGATGGAGGAAGAGGAAGATGAGGACGACGGTGAAGAAGACTTGGAAACAGAGACCGAAGATGCAGCACCTTCATCCGTTAGCGGGGGCTCGAGGATTCGGGCAATGGACAAGACAATGCGAACGGATCATGCGACGGAGGGTTCGAGCCTAGCTAATGGGACACGAACTCGCTTCATGGATCCCGCCGATTTAGAGAGGATATCTGCAGAAATCGACGAAAGGAGATCCGACCGTTCCGGGTCAGTGAACCTTTCTCAATTTTCCCATAGTCAATCCCCAGTGCAATCCCCATCTCCGAGGTCGAGAAAGAACAGGACGATGGATACCTCTATGACATATGACATGTCCACCATGGCGAGGCGGGCATCTTCTCCGGACTCTATTCCTGATCCTGAAGAGGAGCTTCATGAACTTGCGGGAAACGAGGTTGGTAGCATTCCTCTTGAAGCAGGTCCTTCTACGCGTGCTTCTGCCGGCTATGTTGAGGATCACAACTCACACACAAACCGAGGGCATAGAAGCGAAGCGGAAGCACCATTCCCTAAGATTCGCGGCAAACACCTAGAACGTCTCTTCTTTGCTGCCCCCGAACATGACGCACGAACATGCACCACTTGTAATCGGCATCGCGAGTCAGATGGACATCCCCCCTCTCCTTCATCGAGAACTCGCCGAGCTGCTCGACGGGCTAGACCGAGACACAGGGCAGACGACCAAGACGACGAAGGATTCGCAGAAGGGTCCGAAGAACTGGAAGGGCCTCAGACTCAGAACCGGGACAAAGGGAAGCGACGAGAACGCAGTCTCCAGGATATTAATGAAGTTCCATCTATTGCACGGCAAGAAGGGCTCCCTCCTCAGACAATCGTTGCGCGGATCATTCGGGAACTGGAAGACGATTTCACGCACTATAAAAGGTAAGGGAGCCCGTCATCATAACATGGCTGTGACTTGAAACTAAGCGGTGCATAGCATCTACATTGAATTGGCAGACCAATATAAGGAGATGGACGCGGCGTCGAATGTCGCGAAAAGAAATACTCTTGCTCAACATCTACGTGAGGTCGTTGATATTTTAGAACAGAAAGTGAGTGATTTTCGCGTGCATGTGATCAGTTCTTTCTGACTCGGCCCCAAAGGGCGACCAAATCGCATCGCTTTATGATTTGTTGAGCTTCAAAGATAAACCCTCGGGCGGCACAGGCAGTAGGTCCGGCACGTCCAGTGGAAGAGCCGCCCAGACAAGAACGCAAATAGTGTAGTAATTTTCCTGGTTCTTCGGACTATTCTGTATCCTACGTTACAGCCGCATCTAGTAGAGTCGCGTTACAATACAATACATCTTGGGATTTTCATCACAATGGATCGGCACGGAAGGATGCAGTGAGGTGTTTGCTTACATAATATGTTTCGTCATTAAGGGTGACAGCGAGCAGGGAGCCGCCAGCTTCGACATTTCTCTTGACTTCTTCCACCATCTCCTCCTTTTCGTCGTACTCGCCGTCTCGTACGACGCCCACATAACATGCTTTCCAGGCGCGTTGTTGGCCGTTTGACGCCCCTGGTGCGCTCGTCAAGGTCTCTGCGTCCATTCCCCGTTACCCTCCGTCGCGAGTATGCTCTCGCCAGCGGACCTTCCCCAAATGACCCGTTTGCGAATGGCACTAATGCGTACTATGCCGATGAAATGTATCGCCTCTGGAAGCAGGACCCAAAGTCTGTGCATCCTTCGTGGAACGTCTACTTTTCCGGCCTCGACAAAGGATTGCCTAGCCACCAGGCATTCCAGCCCCCACCTAGGCATCTGCCCCATCCCGCAGATGGTGCTCCGGCTTTACACGCAGGTGGTGGCGCGGAACTTGACGATCATCTCAAGGTCCGCTTTGCTTATTCGCTTAGACTCCCCACACCACCTTATTTTGTAAACTCAGGTCCAACTCCTTGTTCGCGCCTATCAAGTTCGCGGTCACCATGTTGCCGAACTGGATCCCCTGGGAATTCTCGACACCGACTTAGCTGATGTCCGTCCCCCCGAGCTCGAACTCAGCCGTTATGGGTTCACTGAACGTGACCTGGACAAAGATATCACCCTTGGTCCAGGTATTCTCCCCCACTTTGCTACGGAGGAGAACAAAACAATGAAATTGAGGGATATCATCAAGACGCTCAAACGTATTTACTGTACGTAAATCTAATTTTAGAGATCGTCTCCACCGACCAAGTATCCAACACAGGTGGACATGTTGGTATTCAATACGTGCACATACCCGACAAGGAACAATGTGATTGGATCAGGGAACGTGTCGAGACACCCAAGCCTTGGAACTACACCGTCGAAGAGAAGCGCATGATCTTGGATCGCCTCATTTGGTCCGAATCCTTCGAGAAATTCATCGCGAGCAAATACCCCAACGAGAAGCGTTTCGGCCTTGAAGGCTGCGAAGCTCTCATCCCTGGTATGAAGGCACTCATCGACCGCTCTGTCGACAACGGTGTCAAACACATCACCATTGGTATGCCTCACCGTGGTCGTCTCAACGTCCTCGCCAACGTCATTCGTAAACCAATCGAGGCCATCCTTAACGAGTTCTCCGGTGATGAAGATGACAACTGGCCTGCTGGGGATGTCAAATATCATCTCGGTGCCAACTATGTTCGCCCCACGCCTTCCGGCAAAAAGGTCTCCCTTTCCTTGGTTGCCAACCCGTCCCACTTGGAAGCGGCCGACCCCGTCGTTTTGGGCAAGACTCGCGCTATCCAACACTTCGAGAATGACGAGGGTCCGCACAACACGGCTATGGGTGTCCTGCTTCATGGTGATGCCGCGTTTGCTGGACAGGGTGTCGTCTATGAAACCATGGGATTGCACAACTTACCCTCATATGGAACTGGAGGTACCATCCACTTAATTGTCAATAACCAGATTGGGTTCACCACCGACCCTCGTTTCTCCCGTTCCACTCCTTATCCTTCCGATATCGCCAAGTCCATCGATGCCCCCATCTTCCATGTCAATGGTGACAATGTCGAGGCTGTGAACTTCGTATGCCAGCTTGCTGCCGACTACCGTGCCAAGTTCAAAAAGGATGTCGTCATCGATATCGTCTGTTACCGTAGGTACGGTCACAACGAAACCGATCAGCCGAGTTTCACGCAACCGAGGATGTACGAGGCCATTAAGAACCAGCCTACTCCCTTGACCAGGTACACCAAGTTTTTGGTTGGCCGTGGTACCTTCACTGAGAAGGATATTGAGGAGCACAAGAAGTGGGTGTGGGGAATGTTGGAGAAGGCCGCTAACGCGGCCAAGGACTATGTCCCCACTAGCAAAGAGTGGCTGTCGGCTGCCTGGACCGGTTTCCCCTCCCCGAAACAACTTGCTGAGCAGACACTTCCTACCCGCTCGACTGGATCCGACGTTGACACCCTCCGCCGCGTCGGAAAGGCCATCTCCAGCTATCCTCAAGGATTCACTCCTCATCGTAACCTTGCTCGTATCCTCACCGCTCGCGGCAAGACCGTTGAAGATGGGAAAAACATTGACTGGTCTACTGCTGAAGCCCTTGCTTTTGGTGCTCTTGCACTAGAAAAAATCCATGTCCGCTTGTCTGGTCAGGATGTCGAACGTGGTACCTTCTCTCAGCGCCATGCCGTTATCCATGACCAGGCCAATGAACAACAATACGTCCCTCTCAACGATCTCGGCTCCAACCAGGCCCGCTTCGTTGTCTGCAACTCTCACCTCTCCGAGTATGGTACACTCGGTTTCGAACTCGGTTACTCCCTTGTGTCGCCTGATGCCCTCACTATCTGGGAGGCTCAGTTCGGTGACTTCGCCAACAACGCTCAGTGCATCATTGATCAGTTCATTGCCGCTGGTGAACGCAAGTGGCTCCAACGCACTGGCTTGGTCGTGAACTTGCCCCACGGTTACGATGGCCAAGGTCCTGAACACTCTAGCGGGAGGATCGAACGCTTCCTCCAGCTTTGCGATGACCACCCACACATCTATCCTTCTCCAGAGAAGATTGAACGTCAGCATCAGGACTGCAATATGCAGGTTGTTTACCCCACGTACGTTTCATCTTCTGTTTATGTAGGATTCATCATTGACATTTGGGCCGCCTCGCAGCACACCTGCGAATTACTTCCACGTCCTTCGTCGTCAAATTCATCGCGATTTCCGCAAGCCGGTGAGTCTGACGTCATATGATGTGAAGCCATCAATACTAACACCATCTTAGCTTATTCTCTTCTTCTCCAAGAGCCTCCTGCGCCATCCTAAAGCTCGTTCAACTCTTGATGAGATGGTTGGCAACACCCATTTCGAGCGTTATCTTCCGGAGCCTGCTCAGGACCTAGTTCCTCCTGAACAGGTCAAGCGTCACATTCTCTGCACAGGTGCGTAGAGTGATTGATGGCAGAGCTTTTGTTGACCCATGTCGCTTCGCATACAGGACAAGTCTACTTCGCTCTACTCCAGGCTCGCGAGGAACGTGGTATCAAGGATGTCGCTATCAGTCGCATTGAACAACTCTCACCATTCCCTTATGATCTCGTACGTTGTATCGTCCTCCGACATTTAGATTATTCATCAACATTGCCCAGGTCACACCCCACCTTGACAAATACCCTAATGCCGATCTCCTCTGGTGTCAAGAAGAACCCTTGAACAACGGTGCTTGGAGTTACATCGGCCCCCGTATCTACACCGCTGCCAGCAGAACCCAGCACCACAAGGGCAAGTACCCCTACTACGCTGGTCGCGAGCCCACTAGCTCCGTCGCCACGGGTAGCAAGGTAAGCCATTATTATTATGAATTAGATACCAATTGTTGACTTCTTTTAACTGTAGACACAACACAAAAAGGAGATTGAGGCATTCCTCAACACAGCCTTCGATACTTCTTCGGAAATGCATCATCTCAAATAGAGAGACAAATGACAGACTCTTGAGTCGATACTTTGATGTCTAACTTTTTTTATCGCTGTTACCCTGTTGTTTCCCTCTGATTAGTATCTGCATAATGTAGTAATCTTAGATGCCAACGTTAGGTTGGCACGCATATATAAACGCTTATCTCATCTCGGACTGCCCCGGTCATTAATCTCTTCCGAGACATCGTGTGCGACATGCCTCATAGCCATCACTCGCATTCTGGCCAATACTGCAAGCATGCTGTAGGGACGTTGGAGGATATAGTAAGGGAAGCAATTACGCAAGGATTTCAGGTGTTCGGTCTGACGGAGCATGTGCCACGATATCGTGAAACTGACCTCTATCCGGAGGAGGTGAGGAAATGGTTTTGCACTGAACTACAAGGGAACTAATGAAATCGCATCTACCAAGCAAGGTTTACCTCTGGCAGCACTCAATCAGCAATTTATCGCATTCATTCAAGAAGCTCAACGCCTGAAAGCGCAATATGCTCCCCAGATCAATATCCTCATAGGTCTCGAGACCGAATTCATCACTCCACAAGATCTTGAAGAACTCACACATATTCTTGATCAACACCAATCCACCATCGAATATATCGTCGGTTCAATCCATCACGTTAATGGCGTCCCAATCGACCTCGATGAACCCACATATCGAAAGGCTTTGGCGAGCCTTGCAGAAGAAGGGGATTCCGAACACGACCGGTTGGAAAAGCTTTTGTCGGCGTATTTTGATGCGCAGTACGAGCTCCTGCAACGGTTCAAACCCGAGATCGTGGGCCATATTGATCTCTGCCGTTTGTACACACCTGATCTCAAGTTTACGGATTATCCACTTGTGTGGCAGAAGATTGAGAGGAACGTCGAGTATGCGATTGCTTATGGTGCCTTATTCGAAGTGAATGCTGCCGCCTTTCGGAAAAAGTGGAACACGGCGTATCCGGGAACTGATGTTGCAAAGGTGGGTCTTTTCTCTCCAGCTGATGTCAACCAGCTGATACCGTCTGTTTCAGCTCATCCTTGAGCGTAACGGGAGGTTTGCGCTGTCAGATGATAGCCACGGACCCCATGCTGTTGGCTTGAACTACGACCGAACGTTCCATTACCTCAGATCTTTGGGGGTGAAGGAACTCTGGTACCTCGAACGGTCCGAAACCCCAAACTCTGCCGGAAGATATCTTCAGCCTACGAAGCTGGAGAATTGGTTTGAGCATGCCTTCTGGCGTCCACTACTGACGAAATAATGGAAAATCAATCGATCATTCTGGAATACAAGTCTTCGGTGGATATTGAAGGTGGTCGCTTCGAGCTGCCTTCCAACACTATATTTATCTCCAGAGAAACACAACATCCAGCAGCACCGTGGGGGGCATCAGAATATATTTCGCTCATGTACATACGCTGCTGATGTGACACCATCTGATCAGCCCACCACAAAGAAGCGCTTTGGTACTACAAAACACATGTGAAAGCAGGTTGACGAACAGTTACATCATTATTGATAACCATGATGGCTGCAAACCTGCAACTCCTGCAACCCCCTTCCTCAAAAGACGGCGATTATTGCCCGGTGATTTGTGGCGTGTTGCACGACTCCGATCCGCCTCCTGGTACATGTGAGTCAGCGGTTACATCATGATCACTTGTAACAAGATAATGGTATCACAGGGTATCACCCCATTTATAATTGCGACCGACGCACAATCGTCAGGACCGGACCAAAAATCACGCGGCGGTTGGGTGGATGGATTATCTACAACCTTCTACAGCCTCCCAAAGGCCGGAAGACAATGACACGGAGAGTCCCCATAACCCAATTATTATTGCCATATCAAGCAATCACCCAACACATTCTTCCCCTTGTTCCTAGAATTGCAGCTCAACCACGTGTACATACTTATTGGTGGCACGTACCTCGGGTGGGCCCGAACCTCGGATGAACATTTGTGTCTTGCCTCATACTCCATGAAACGTTTCGAAATTTTATATGTCACATCTTCCACCTATTCTGCGTATTGCGCGAGTATTTATCTAAGAAGACTTTGAGCGGATGAGGAGAGCGACTGCAAGCTCAAAGTCACGCTTTGTCACGTTCACCAAGCATACCCTGTCAAATGAGCTGGTGGGTATGTTGTGACTTGATGTGACATCCGAGGTTTAGGTCCATCCGAGGTACGGGCCACCAATAGCAATAACTACCGATATTCTCAGTGGGAACAGGTGCCATCCAAACGTGAAGTCCTCGACGCCGCTGAGCCCCTGGCGCCCCAGGTCCCGGAAAATTGACAGTCGAGAATGGTAAAAGGCATACGCGCGCAGAGTGTGAATTTATAGCAACTTCTTCGAGTGTCCGTCGATCACTTTCAGCGATTTCTATACAGTTCTATATCCGCCATCGTTCGGATATCGCGTGGTGCGAGGATTTTTTTTTTTCTCACAATACCTATATACAATCGAAACATGGCGGTTCTACTAGGAGTGTTCGACGTTCGGCTCAAGAAATTGTGAATTTGGATATTCTACACTAACTTGGAACACATGGTGTTGGTTGTCGGAACTGGGCATCCACAACCAAGCTAGAATCAGCGACCAAACAGAGCACGGTTCGAGACTCGATAATCAGGTCTTCTAGAAGCGATGAAAATCATCGTGGTGCGAGGCATTACGACAGAGGGCCAACTCGCGAGAGGATTAGACTCCATGTCCAAGGTGTACTCCGTACCGTAAGCCGATCTACAAGCGAGGAACCATACTCAATGAACGAATTCAAGCCCCGAGATACGGATACCTGTCGTCGAAGTAACGCACACTGGAAAAAGATTGTATAAAACCTTTTTATTCAGGCAAAACGAGCTATGCAGTAACGAAACGGGACGGAATTTTGGAGTCACTAGCATGCCGAAATGTACACACCACACCATCAAAACAAGAAGAAAAGAGAAAGAAGAATAATAATAATAGTCATCGTTCGGGATATAATGCGTGATGGCATGAAAAAAGGGGGAAGAGCTACACGTATACGAATATATAAACTGGCATATATGTTTGATTCGGGAGGCGGAAAACGACTCGAAAGCTATGGACAAAAGGAGCGAAAACTTTTCAAAGGAACGGACTAAACTGGAAATGAAAGGAAGACTCGCGGCGACAATGCGGGGCGGGGAGTTCAGCCCAACAAAAGTTGGAGAGTCAAAGAAGCGGGAACGGGGTTCAAAAGCAGGGTGCCAAAACACAAAAGTTCAAGAAAGAGGTTGACAACTCGGTCCCATGGCCAGGGAGACGAAAAAGAGCGGAAACGAACAGAGGGACGATTTAGCGTATGTACGTACGTTAGCACAAGAGACTTGATCAAGGAAGCAAGAGCGCCAGGACCAACGAGCACATGTAGACAGAATGTCCAGAGAGCGAACCGGGTGGACCATTCAAAGGATGCATCTGTCGTGGGTAACGCGGAAAGAGGGAGAGAATAAGAGGTAACAGGAGGCCCACCTCGGAAAATACCAAGGAAGTCTAAAAGGGGGTGGGGGAAATGACATCAAGAAAAAAAAGGTGGGGAAAAATGAATCACAAGAACAATCCAGAATGAGAAGGAACGTGCTCGAGGCAAACAGAACGAGGAGAAACGAAAAAATGGTATATTCCTACTGGGTGTCTCTCCGTTGACCGAGTGCAGCAGAACCTGCGTCACTTCCAAGTGTTCCTGTTTCTACACGGACACCTCGTTCTGAACTAACGCTCCGAATATCCCGGCCTTCTTCTGCTAGTTCGCGGCCAATGAGACCAGCACCGCTGGGCCCATGTTGATGATGGTCATCGTCGTCATCATCATCGTTGCCACCATCCGGACTGTCGTCGCCTTCTTCCAGGCGCTCCGCAAAGTCTGGTTTCCGAAGCATTTTTCTAAACGCATCGGCCATGATAGCCGCGTCGGCACCGCTAAATGGACCACTATCTCCAGCAGAAGTAGTTGATGCTCCATCATGCATGACGACACTTGGTGGATTACGATCCCGCTCGCTCATAGCAGCACCACCCGCAAGACCCACGCCTGCAGCCGCACTGGCACTCCCCGTTCCCACGGGTGAGTGAGGTGGAGGAGGTAGCGAAGCCGTACCAAGCAAAGGCGATCCTTGTTGAGCGGCATTAGCCATCATAGGTGAAGACGAGCCCATTGAATTGCGATTCGATTCCACTTCATCCTGGCTTCTTCTGCGTAGTCTGCGAATGATAAGGAAGGCGAGTATGCATAGCGAGGCAACAGCCAAGAAACCAAGGACAGTGATGACCGCGATTGCCCAGTGGGGAAATCCTGAACCTGATGAAGCAGGTTGGACGGATCCGGAAGCGGGGGATGATGTTGAGGGTTCAGGTGGACGTTGCGTCAATGCTGCTGAGGATGACGATGCAGCGGCGGCAGCGGAGCGAGACGATAGTGATGAAAGCACGGAAGCGGATGAGGCAGCTGCGGCAGAGGCAGAGGAGCGAGAAGCGATGACCGAGTCTGCAAAGGTTGTTTCTGCAACAATATTACGTGTAAGAAGGGAGGTTGAACAAAGGGGCCAAGGGCAAAAGCGGCTAGCCAATCCGTGAAGGAAGGATGGAGGGAAGGAGGGGAGGGGAAGGAGAGGAGAAGGTCAGAACCAAAAAGGATTACTCACGGACTGCAGAAAAGATAGACTGCGAGACCTGGCTCCCATCGAGACTTCTGTCACTACGGGAAATCACCCAGTAAAAGGGAAATGAGGTATTGTGACCATTCCAATCCCTCCCTGCAGCGCCAAACCACGTATCATTGACCTGCGCGGTGTAGACACCTGCGGAACCAAAGGGGTTGACGATGTTACGGGCGTGGAGAATCTGTTGTTGCGAGTCGGCCCGAAAAAGATAAATATCGACCTCATTGGTTTGGGTAAGCTCTGGGCGACGTGAGTTCCCTGCGGCGACGCATGTAAGTCGGAAACACGAAAGGAACGGACGTGGGCAGTGTACGTACAGACAAAGGAGGCCCATTCATGCTGCGGTATGACGGTATCAGAGGTGGGATAGCATGAGATGACATCGTTGCCTGAGAGGAGCTGGCATTGGGTTTTGGCGGCCTCTGTCGGAAGCGTTGAATACAAACGCGACGAACATGACGGAGAATTGACAAGTAAATGGACACACCGACTTGGTCCAAGTCCGTAATGACCTGGCGAGGGACGAGGCCAGCTTGTGGGTATAGGTCGCGCCGGCGGCGTTTGGATGCACGGCCGTGATACGATGTGGGGTGAGGTGGGGGTGTTGTGGCGACGAGGGCGGGGGTTTGTTGAGGCCATGGGTTGAGTTGCTGGGGACGTGTAGAGGACATTTGGGTGGGTAGATTAGGGAAGGGAAAGAAGAAAGCAAGGCGGACTTCTACGAGGAAGAGCGGCCGCAGGCCAATCGCATTATCCTTGTTTACGAGCACGAGGCTATGAGCGACAGCGACGACAGGGAACTAAGTGTCGAAGACGTCGAGGACAGCGAGGACGGGGGTTGTTGGTGGTCTGTGGATGAGAACAGAAGGGCGCTCGAATTCCTGTGACAAACAGTCACACATCCCATTCTCACGTCACGTCACCCCGGTTGACAGGATCGCAACGGGCGGAGATTTAATAATAAAATAATACATGTACACTATCTAATCTAGTCCTGAGACCCCCTGGCCAAATGCCTCATTAGCAGTTCGTATCTATCACAGCGTCAGCAACACATCCCAGTACAACAAATCTCCCACTCACGTCAACATCGTCACTGCGCTGTTCGGCACAGTGCGCACAAGATTCACAGACAATCCCCGGTATAATCCTGTCCACCCCTCCTTTTGTATCAACTTGCGCGTCGTATAGATAATACCTCCTCGCTTAACCTTGCGCAGATCTTCCACAAACCGTGCCTGGTTAGAGTCTAAGTTTGGCACTCGTTCGGCAGACGGATACCGCTTCACCATCCCGTCCGAACTCATGTCGTCCGCCAGCGGTCGTCTTTGCGTCTGCAGACGTGTCCGTATCACCTCGTGTGGGTACGTCGCTATGGACGCTGTCATCTTGGACACTGCACTGCATATCAGAATCTCTTGCGGCTTTAACGGTCTTTCTCTGTCGCGCTCTATCAAAACGGAGAAAGCAAAGATCAAAAATCAGATCAACCATCAGAACAGATGCATGACAAATCCACCGACCCATCAGCATCTTGAGCTTTTCGTACAGAGGGAATTGGACTGCAACATGTAAGATGCCCAACAAGCTCGGCACCAGTCCCCTGTAAAACGCAGCTATCCCCTCTGTTCGATATATCGTCACGGCGGCGTCCCAGGTATGCCGATATCGAACCTCGTCTCTCGATTGCGTCTGGGAAGATCACCATCAGCTAAGTGCAAGGAAATTCACATGCGCTTGCAACGCACCATAAACCTCGTCTTGATTACCCATAGCGGATTCGTTGCACACGTACTTGCCGCACCGGCAGTCATGGCAGAAAGGAGATGTAACGACCAAGGATGCTCTCTCATTACGGGCTGATAGCCCTTTACTTGCGCAGCGGGATATATTCGATCGCCTTTCGTTTTTGCGACACTCCCCGTGGAGCCTAGGGGCGGCTCTCCAAATGCAGACTTGATAAAGTCATAAACTGAAAAATATATCGCCCAGGTTGGTAAATAGCCAAGAATAGTAGGACCCAGGCCGCGGTAGAGACCGCGAAATCCGTCGTGAACGAGAATCGATCTGACAGTGCCTGCACAGGAAATCCATGTTCAAGTGTCGTGTAGAAGGATGAATAAGCGTGAGAGATAACAGTCAAGAGGAAATGATACACACCCCAGATGCCAAGGTACCCTGTCTGGCCCTGGACTGCTCTCTGGGCCTGTAATTTAGTTTTGACGACATCCAACGGGCAAGTCGCAATGCTAGCTACAAGTCCGCCCCCTGCGCCAGCTAAAGTCCGAACGCGGGGTCCAAATTTTCAAAATTAAGATTGCAATAATTGAGGCGTCACACCACGTTAATCAGCATACATTGAACAATGTCGTAACGCGAGAGCGTCGAGATTGAACGCAGTACACGAACCAAAACTCACCAATCATGCTGTTGGCTGTCCATTTAGGCTGCTGGCGAGTTGGTGGACCTCCCATATCTCTGCCCCGGATGGGGTCTCCTTCGCCGTCGCCGTCGTCCACTGTCTTGTTGAGAGGGTATCTTCGTGCCTGGACGAGAGAAGAAGACGAAGAGGACTTGTGGAAGGCAAAAGAGCAAATAGTTGAAGACAAACTTGGACGGAGTGAAGAGCAGCGATGAGGATAGCCGAGAGGACGTCACAACTCCCAATCCATTCCCCTTCCGGTTTTTGCCGGAGACCGGTCCGATGCGTGATCCGACCGTGCTGAGCCGTCCGGAGGGAACTTTGTGGATCCGCTGAGCGCCACAGAGTGAAGTCATCTCTATCCACAAACCACTATATAACATGTCTACCACGTCTCATTTTTTCTCTAAACAAACCCTACCATGAAATCCCGTGAGTACCAGGATCTCCCCCAGAAATTCAACCAAGGCATCGTCGACGGTCGTCCAGAAGGTGCGTACATATCATTCCACAGCGTATCCCATTCCATGACATCCTTGATTAGGTACAAATCCTCCCCAGGCCAAAGTACTAGAAGACACCTTCATCGACCTCGACGCAAGTGCAAATACACCTCCAACAGACAATTCAGCCTTCCGCGGTCCCGACTCTTCTGTCACCAGCCAAGACGTCCATAAGGGCTTTGGTCACCCCGGAAGTGGCATGTCATCCAAGGAAGAGCGTCATGACGGAAAGCATCAGACACGCAAGAGCGAAGGACAAGGTGTTAGCCAGTGGGGACCTCCCAAAGCCAAAGATATCGAGTTGGATCGCGCCCAAAGGCCTACTGGCGATAATGTCGGTCCCACTTCCCCTGTGTAATAGACCGTGGTAGATCTTTTTTGTATACATATATATTTACATAACATTTCCATGTGGACCTGTACCTAACAATGCAAACGTAGCGACAAACAAGTGGGAGTGAAAAGGTCTCCTATATCCCAAAATATCTAATCTCAATCGTCCCTTTTCGAAAACATGATACCCTGAAAACACCCTGTGCTGTGTACCTGTGCAGTATACCTACCTAGAGGGCTCATCCGTCACACGGCACATATCCCAAACTCCAGCACCAACCACATCGGCACTCCAGATGTCCCACTCCGTCCACCTCGCAGGTAACTGCACAGAGCACATATCCGGTCGCCTCTCCCTTCTTACCTTAAACTTCAATCCCAGCCCTCTAGACGATACCCTCTTATCATCTCTCTCGACCACCACGAACCTCTCCAGGCTCTCCACCCACTTGTCCACCGCTTCATACTCTTGCTTCACTCTTTCATCCCTAAGCGCGTTCCTCCTCCTCGCATTGAAACACAAACTCGTCACATCCGGAAACTTTTCCTTAGTCGAATATGTCCCTGAACATAACCGCAGATGCGTAACATGCCTAGCCTCGTACTCCACACCTCTCTCAACATTCATCAACGTCAACCGCACACATGTCCGCGCCAACGCTCCAGCATTCACAGCTTTCGCAAGGAAAAACTCCCCGCACGCAAATGACCTCAGCTGCGTCGCCGCCCTCAAAACATCCAGAGCCCACACCAATTCTTCTTCGTCATACTTCCCCGTCCCTATCCACAAATACCTAACAAGGCACCCTAGATCTTGTCTGCGTTGCAAGAGCGCCCGGAACGAATGTATACCCTTCTTGGTCCAGAGCGCCAACGGTAAATGAGGCAAACAAGCCATATACGCTTCATGTTGGATCGTCTTGGACACCCGCAGGAGAGCCAAGAACGTATTCCAGGAACTAGCGCCCCGGCGCTCAGAAGGAATAGGCGCGCAATATTCGAGGATCGCCATGTGTATTTCCAACGGAAGATCCATGAGCGGTGATTTCGATTCTGATTCCACAGGCTGAACCGGCTCCGGGTTCATCTTTTCAAATCTCTCCCATGTGTTGTCGTAACAGCCCAATTTCTCCCCACCGCCGGGCATGTACATGGCACCTTTCGGGCTTCCGCATTTGTAATGCTGTGGAGGTCTTGATGAACTCGAGGATGAGGCGCTTCTGTGCGGTTGGGGGTGTGAATGAGAATGAGAATGAAAAGGCCAGTGCCCGCCTAAGATGGCTGTTGTGAAAAACGAGATGGGCACGATCCAGTTTAATGAACTCCTGAATTCATCTACGATCTGCACAATGGCGGCCATTTTTGAGATTGATGATGGTATAGGTGATGTAGAAGTCGCTGGATACGGATGGTAAGCAGAACGTTTTCCAGCAGGGGGTATACAACAGTACATGTGGATTCCGCATTTAAGGGCGCGAGCACACAAGGCCGCTGTACCTCCGTGATGAACATGAATGGCACTTACACGATACGCGGTATTCAGATCCCCAATATGGTTTGTCGGTGTCGCGGGATGGAAACGTGTTAAAGACCGCTCGGGCTTGCCTGGAGCTAAGTAGATGTGGTTGCGGTGTGGATTCAAAGAAGGATCGCAGCGTGGCGTCAACGAGCCAGCCAGTGGCAATGCGGACGTCTATTTAAGGGTGAGGACACGCGGCCTAACGTGAGGATAAGATAATCTAAGTACGACATGAGTCGGACTATACCGGAAATCACGGTTCATCGAGCGCTCACCAAAGTAAAGGTAAGTTGATCTTGTAAATTGTGTGTTAAAGACTACTAAGCCGGCGGTAGTCAAAGAACGAGGGACTGTACGTCGAAAATCGAAGTCTAGGAAGGAATGCTGGGATGTGTGAGTGTGTGCTGCTTGTTCTTTTTGTCCTCTGGACGTACTTATCGGCGACCATTGCGGGAAACTGAATTCGATCTCCTGAAGCAGAGTAACTTGATTGCTGACACGCACTACGCAAATGACATGATGGCCAGGGCCTCGGGAAGGAGGACGATTTCCACAATTAATGTCTTGGATCGTCGCATGCCAGAGGAGGTTCTGGCGCATGCCCGAAATACCCAAGCAGCAAAGATTTGAACCATGATCCGTACAGGTCGCAGTAGGGGTTCAGGTGAATGGGGGATCTCAGCAACGTCGTGCTAGAACGGCGTTCCTTCGTTTCGTATCCCCTGTGACGACATAATTTTCCCCAGGTTGCTTGACTTTCGACAAGTTACCTGATGATCACTGGATTGGTATCGAGTGGATTGCTGCCAACCGAAATGCACGCCGTGTGTTGCCGCCGTAATACACAACGTCATGATCTAGAATTCAGGATGGCTACGTCGCCCCGTTACAAGATGACTGCGGGAACCCATGTACTGATACAGAGTCTCGAAGGCCAAGTAAAGCGGTCCAATGCAGGGTGCATTGGACGGTGCGCCTAGGTAGAGGCAGGGAAGTGAGCTCGTTTCGAGCTGGAGCGAGACTTGTACGCCGGAAGATTCAAGTTCTCTGTGTTTGTGTTGAAACATGGCGCGCGTGGACGCGGTTGTGGGGTGGCTCCTGAATGAATTCGCGCTAGTGGTCGAGAAGGATGGTATTCAACGAGATAGAAATAATCACGGTTTGCTGGAGTGGACACGACGTTACAGTGTCGAAGACTCGTTTTCCTGTGTTGAGATGGATCACTTGGTCTGACATCAAACGAATGATATGAGTTGGTAATAAATGAGCGCCTGCTAACATTGTCGCGAGTTGAAGAGGAATGTGAAAACGAATGGCTCGATGACGTAGTTACATAAGCTGAGTGTTCTCTACTGAAAACATATCGCAGCAATGGCTGCAGTCGACAAGCCGTACACAAATCTCCTTGCACATCTCCACAACTCAACTCCAGCCCTCCCTCTTTCCACCATCCAGAGCGCACTCGCCCACTATCTCGCACACCTCACTCCTCTCCCAACTCCCCTCGCAGCAACCGCCGTCTCCTCTACTCTCTACCTCGCGCAGCCTTTCGCACTCGACAAGCTCCAGTCACTTCTCACCTCATTCCGTTATGCCACCCACCTCAAATACCGTGCTCTAACACAGGATGTAAAGTCCCGCTCGGCGATCGGGAACCTCTTCTCAAAGCCTCCGAACGCGGCCCTTGGTCAGTGGGTCGACGATGTTGTCAAGGGCATCCAAGGTGGCCATCCTGTGCTCAGACTCTCTTCCTTATCGGGGTTGCTCTTGGGAATCCATGACCTAGAACTTGAATCTAAGAACCAGGTAGATCCGACCCATCCCCGCACAATCCAGCTCGGAAATGCAAGGAACTCCGTCGAAGACGAGTTGATTGTTGCTGTTGCTGAGATCATGGACACGTACTCGTACGGATTCATATCTGGTTCGCCCGGAGACTGGGAGAAAGAGTTTCAGCCAACCGGACGGGGTATGCTCTTGCCTTCTCCGACGAGCCTTTGATGCTCCAAGGCTAACAAACCTTCACATTCTTAGACGTTCTCACCTTGGCCCTCGTCATTGCGTCCCAGTCTCTCCCTCTCGTGTCCCTGATTCGTTTCAATGTCCTCCCACTGCCTGCACTCACCCACCTCGTGGTTACAACTCTATCATCTGCCTTTCACTCCGGCAAGTTTCTTCATGAGCTACCCGCCTCAGTCGCGCAACAAGGAGAGCACCGCATTTACATACCTGTAGGTTACCCTTTGTGTACGAGTTTCATTGCCGGTTATTGAAAATGAGTGTAGCCCAGCTCCCCTGCCGCCAAATCGTTGCATTCCGTGACGTCGTCCCCAGTAATTATTTCCGCTGCTTCATTGTCGCGACTAGCAGCGAACAGTCTACGTTCCCTCCTCGAGGACTTCTCCGATCGCAGGATTGCAGATGGACTGCGGTCTGCATCAGAGACCCTCCATATCTTGCGGGATATGGCAATACAAGTGGAGCAGGATTGGAATGCGGGGCCTCTGGCAGACGTTTCCGACCATGACATCGGTATAAATGAAATGATCCCTATTATTACCGCACGGTCGCTCATTCTTCGTTCATAGCACCTGAAACGCGATCAATCACTCAGGTGATATGGACGACGTTGAAAACTATGTTGTTCTCGACCATCATGTTATCGGATGCCATTCTGGCCTCAGTCGTCTATGTCCAACCGGGCTCTACACCATATGTTCAGGCATCCCTTACCCCATCTGAGCTTGCTCTTCAAGTCTTACGGATCTTGTCGCACTTCTCGTTTATCATATCTCAATTCGGCGGTGTTACTTCCACATCACAAGGCTTCGAACAATTGAAGAAGACATTCTATCTTGCGCTCGATATCCTTGCACATCCAAACGGCGGAGCGAATGGCACCCACACTAATAATAGGCTGGCTGATACCTATGTGAAGGACCAATGTCTCTCCCTCAAATCACCGGCAATCACAACAGGTGAGCTAGCTTATTTTTACACCCATTCCCCCCAGTTTCAAAGCATCTCACATACTGATAAATCCCTCTTAAGCCCCTATGCCCATTCGAAACGCTAAGAAGGCACTCGTATTAGCGAGCATTGAACAGCTGGTACCAGTCCTAAATGAGGACTGTATCCGGGAACATGTGTTTGATGTTTGTTGGCCGTAAGTCGATCTTCCTCCTTTCTCTTTCTCTCTTCACCCTTTATGCTTGTTCTCCGGTGTCCTAACGGGACCCTATTAAAATCCGGATACCCAGATCCTTACCCTTTTTCCAGTCTCAGTACCTTTGTATACTATTGACTATCAGGTCAAGCGCCGCGGACGATCGTGGTGACAGGTTTTCGGGACTACTTTTAGATCTTATCAGCCTCCCATCTGACCGGACTTGGCCATATCTTTGTCGTATTTCTTTTTGCTGATTCCTACCTTCTCACACTACATCCAGGCATCTTTCGGATCCTTCCCACCGCGAGACATTCGAGTCAGCACATTCGGTGATCCTGGCAACCTTCGCGTCTCATGCACAAAAACGACAACAGCAGCAATCTGGGTCTCAGGCGAACACACACACGTCAAGTATTACCAATCAAACTCCTCACAGCCGCGCATCATCCGACCAGGATACAGGCACTGAATTTGTAAAAAAGATGGTTCCATTCTACGCGCATTGTCTGATTGAAGTGAGTAATGCTCTGACCGCAATTACGTTGTACCTGCGCTGCGCATTTTAATCGCCGGATAACTTCTGTAAATCCTTCACGAGGCACTGAAACTAGCGACCAAACACCCATGAGGTGTACCTTCTCTCATCAAAACTGAGAGATATTCTCGATCTTTTTTCTTTTTGCTTCCTTGCATCCCTGACCACCTAGTCCCCATGGATTTATGGGCCGTGTGCCTGGGTTCTCTGCGGAAGGTTTTCATATACTGGGTGGTTATAGGTCGCCACCGGCGCTCACATCTTCGTTGCCTTCGCCTTCTTTTCGCAAGCCGCCGGTGTTTTTACCGATCTTTTGTTTCTGGTATCATTTTTAGTTTTCGGTTGCTAATAATGTTACTTTCTTTTTTCTGGCAGAACTCAATTGATGGTAGACTAAGCACTCCTCAGCTCCGGATGGCATATTCTGCTCTCGTGCGGTGTGCGGCTGCTAGTGGGCTCAATGTCGATACTGCTCCGCAGGAGGCATTGAGCCTTGCATGGTACTGTGTGCAACTCCTCTTGGACACTATCCAGGCCGGGACTCGACGTGTTGAAGGCAAGGATAAAGAGGGCAACCCCGACAGGGTTGACAAAGAGCGCTCACACAGATTGCATCTGACCCTCATATCCACTGTACCTTCACTCCCACTCATACTCATGTTCCAGGTGCTTGAGGAGATTAAGATAATCATCACTTCTATCCCCGTCTCGCAACCCCTATCAAGCTCAACATCAATACCATCACCTTGTGACTCTGATCCTACCAGGCCGTTGGAAGAGGGGATGAGAAATGAGCTAGTAAAAGCACTGTTTGACGAGCTTACGAAGCACGTGGGGTATAGAGAGAAGAGTGCTACTATGCAATGGTGGTATCAGAATCGGATGGCGCTGGAGCATGGGTCTCAAGCGTTGGAGAGAAGGAGGCGGGAAGAAGATGGAACCGTTGCGTTGCCATCGCCAACACCGTCGACATCGTAGTAGACTCGGAGTGGGGGAGATCGGGATATTGACACGTGTGTTGTGATAAAAAATGTCGACCCACAGAAGGCGAAATAAACAATTTTGACGCCTACACTCGCCTACAACCGAGGAAACCCTCATACTCGGCTTTCCCTGAATAGTCTAGATTATCCAAAACAGTGGGTGAAAATTCCTACACCGAACAAATCAAACGGGGAGATTATTTAAATAGCAGCCGTTGTTGCAGGGACGGCCTATCAAAAGGTCTCTCGGGCCTAAGTCGGGCTTGATAATGACTCCTTGGGTTCTTGGCCTGACAAAAGAGACCCTTGCCGGAGGCTAAGTAGGTGAAGGATCGTCTAAACAAGGAATCGACGTTTGTTGGCCGCAGCTGGCATATGTCGATCTTATGTACACAGTTGCGCTTCTTCAACTTTCCCCCGGTTCTCCTTTAGCTTCGCATCTTGTTCATCGGTTTTTGTCCCCTCTTCCGGTCTTCTACCGGGACCCTTTCAATGTCTAGATAACCGAATCGCTGTCGCTTTATGGTCATGGTGGTTAGGGTAGAGGCCGGCAAGGTTCTTGGAATTGCCTCTGAGTTTGGTCAGTCTCACACTCTACTGGCCCGGTCTCATGATCTCATTCTTCTTATCCTCCTCTTCCCACTCTCGTCCCCTTCCCTCATGTTTTGGAGCACTTTCGGATCCATCCGGCGGCAAGATGCTTGAATCGGTACATCTTGCTAATTTTGCGAGCCACCGGCAAGACCTCGCAAGTCAACACTGTGACAATGCAATACCTGCTGACCACACATAGTCCGGCTACGGTTCACTTCTTTCGCCTGGAAGATGATACCGTTCTACGCAGTGTCTAATTGAAACAAGCATCCACTGAGTTTACGTTACCCCGGCCTGTGCCATGCTGCGTGTTTGATCACCGGACATTTACTATAAATCCGTTATGAAGCGCTAAATATTTGGCGGGGATACGCTAGGATCCTTCCGGGGAAACTAAGGGAGAAAACATAGGCTCGCCCCTGTCTTGCTCTCGTTCCTCTTCTTTTGTTGTGTATGCTCCATTAGTCCATCTGTATGCTCAATCACCTACATTTGTACTCTTCGTAAAACGCTTGCCCGTGTGCTGGCCTTCCCATGTGACAGTGGTGCTGGATGTTTATAGAACGCCACTGGTCTTCATATCACTTTTTTCTACCTTCTTTGTCTTCCTTCCGCAAGTAGCCGATATTTTTACCGACCTCGACTTCTAGGTTCTGTTGCCATATTCCTGAAAGGAGTCTAATGATCGTCGGATCTGAATAGCATCACATTTGCGTACCCGTGAAGGAACTAGCAGACCTAGTGTTGAAAGCCAATGCTGTGTGCATTCGAGGTGACATCGAGGCTTGCGTGCATCGCCTGGGTAAACTCCTGGACGAATGTGAGGGAGAAACGGTGGAAGACTCGGAGTGGAAAGACACAGATCTGAACATACGACAATCGATTACACCTCACGACTATATCCACAGTGCCGCACTTTTAAGGTTCTTGCGTCCCAGTACAGCATTTGAACATTCATGAACTACTCGAGCCAGCCGCCATTTTTCACCCTCACCATTCTCACTCCATCAATCACATTTCGCCACCTCGTGCCCTCAGTCCTGTCAAGCGGGGGGAAAGGGGGAAAGGAAGACAAGCTGGTGAGAGAGACATTTGATGAGGTTATATTAGAGCGTGTATCTGACGCTCAATGCTGAGTAGCTATATGAGAGATTGCCACACTGGCATCTACAAAACTGTTATGCGGAGTCATTTCCTTTTTGCGGGCTGAAGCCCAACGGGTTGTTATTGACATCAAGATGGTATTTGCGCAGACTTCTGGGCTCGCGAGAGGGGGAGGGGGGGGGATGAGATGTATAGCGGTAACACAATGGATGTCATTTTCTGCCCTGGCCTCCAAGGGAATACTAGACCAACAGCAACTTTCAATTATTAGCGGTCCGGGTACGCGGGTGCTGGGTCGCGTCCGGATGGGAATCAGGGGCTTCACGATCTGATCGTGGGACCTGCGGAGAGTTAGTTCTGAGCCAGCCTGCTTATGGCCCATCTATGGGCTGGGCTGAATAGAATGCTTTCAATGGGGACACGAATGATTGGATAAGTCCAGAACAAACGTGGAACCGAATTAGAATTTGACAAATCGGTGTGTGAGCTGTGAGCGGATGTGCAGGAACTCTTCGATTACGGTGGAATTTGTCTCGATGTAATCATTCTTCTAGCAGTCTCCTATCTCTTTCGAAGGGAAGAACACCGGGTTTCATTTTTTCGCACTTCGGCCACCTTTCAATGGCCCGATAAGCATTTCCCCGGTTGTGCGGTTACACGGCATCTTACCAAAGCACAAACATCCATTTTTGGCTGAGTTGGAAAGCTCGGGCTTCTCACTTTGCACCAATTCATCCTAGAAGATTGCGTTCATCTCCCCCTCATTGCCATGTGGGCATTACAAAAAAGCATCGCTACACCAGGCTGACTCAGAACCTCTTTGGGTCTACTAATCCAGAATCCCGGTTGCCGATTTAGATCTGTAGTACGTACCTGCTATCAGTTCTCGTCAGGTCAACGCAGCGTGATCGAGTGACCAATGACCTATTCCTACTGTAGGGGTTTTATCGCTTATGTCGTCAGGGAAAAGGAAGGTCAGGCTGGCCTGGCAAGGAATAGGTTGTCGGTTGATTCTATACCCATGCCGTATCCATAATCATTCCCGCGAACGCTTGGCTCACATCTCCTTTCTTCTCGCTCTCATGGGTCCGACTTTGGCTTTGGCGTCAAACCCGGGGATTCATATAGCATGCCTGTAAAGGGATGGATGAATGTGAATTCAACAGACTCCCGCATCGTGCCTGTTGTCATCACTACTACTCATCTCAAACCTTTCTGTTGACCACCTGCGGTTCGCTGCATCATGGCGGATTTGTGTACAGGAACTGATCTTCAACTTCCTCATATACCCGACAACATGAGCATCGCACAGTTCATGCTTGATCATCAACACGAGATACGTCCACCCTTGGATGACGGTGTGCCTTGCCTCGTTGATAGTAAAACTGGAAAAGCACTCTGCATCTCGCAGGTGAGTTTCTGGATGAACTTCTTGTGATTACCTTTCTCCCTTCCCGCTGAAATACTGCTTCTAGCTAAGGCGCCGTACGTACGGTTTGGCAAATGCGTTGGCTTCAAATTATGGTATCGGTACGCCTTCGTTTAACTACCCAATTTGCGAGTGATCCCAAGAAGCTGGTGGTGTAGGTGAAGGTGACAGAGGTGCGCTCATTCTTCGAGGATTTTTAGATTACCCTTTTGATAGTGAAATTTCCAGTCATGATCCTGAGCACAAATAACATAGGTAAGCTCTTATACATCCACATCCTTTATACTCTTTTCGATCGTGAACCCAAGACTATCCTATGGCTGTATGGGCAATCCACCGACTTGGTGGCATCGTCACGTGTGTAGTCAAATATCCCCCTATGAGCCCTAGTTTTCTTTAACACGCACTTCTAGCTGTTCCAACCCTCAATTTACCGCCCATGAATTATGTCATCAGCTTCGGACGGCCAATGTTACCTTTATGATCGTCCATTCTGCCGTCCTCGATGTCTCGTTAGAGGCCGCCCATCATGTTGGACTCCCTGATAATCGCATCATCTTATTGGACAAGCCCACAAACGCTATCGGCCCCAGCCAAAAGTCCACTACGTTGAGCCGCGAGACCGTGCCAGATCTTATAATCAAAGGATTGGATCAGCCTTGCTGTTTTATAGAGCGAGCACTTATACCTGGTGAGGGTAGGACAAGAGTGGCACTGCTATCATGGTCCTCGGGAACAACAGGAACTCCCAAAGTGGGTGCACAGGTGTTCCTCCCTGACTGGCCTTAGCTGAAGATATCGTCGCTTAGGCTGTTGCGATACCACATTATGCGCTAATTGCGAACATCATCCAGATGGCGCTCCACAATCGAGTGAATGGCAAGTGTGGCTCCCGTAGCTCAAGTTTTAGATCCGGGGATATTGCGCTCGGTGGTAAGCTCAGCCTACGGCTCATTTCTCCTTCCGAGACTCTTCTAAAAATGCCCTTTAGTGTTGCCTTTTCATCGTAGGTCCCCTTGGGATGCGCTCTTGACTCGAAGTCATTGCTAATATCCCAATTTCTAGATGTTGCGGGTTTTGTGATTACTGTCCGTCGCTCACAACTCTTCCGGAAGCCATTGCACCCTGACATTTCACTTTCAGATCCATTTGGTAATCTTCTGCTCGGTGAGTGGATGTTTATATCATCAGAGTTCATGGCCTTACCTTGTATATGCTTTTAGATGACACTTATAGTATCACAAAAGTACGATCTTCTTGATATGCTTGATAATCTTGTGCGACATAGAGTGTCACATCTCTTGTAAGTTCTCTGCGTGCTCTTGAGTCAACGGGAGTATAACTTACACCCACTAGTCTTGTGCCTCCTCAAGCTATAGGCCTTTCAAAGGCAAGAGTTATTCATGGAACTTTAATATCCTCATCTGACCCCATTTTAGTACCCTCACATTCGGAAATATGATCTTACATCCTTGAAGTACCTCATGATAGGCGAGGTGTTCCTTGAATTCACTTTCATCGGATACTGACTCAATGGCTTCAGGCGCTGCTCCCGTGTCACGGCAAGTACAAGAGAAATTTTGGACACTCTTTCCATCAATTAGCATTGGTCAGGCTTACGGTTCGCGAGCTTAAACTGAGTTCCAGTCCCCTTCTCTGATGATAAAACTAGGAATGACCGAGATGACCACCACAGTAGCTATGATATCAGCCGACCAGCAGCGTGGTCCCCTCGGGAGTGCGTACGCTCGATTTTTAGGTGGAATTGTCAAGTAACTAATGCTGTGCCAAGGTGGTGGGCGGCTCCTCCCTGGCATAGAGGCACGTATCGTGAGGCCTGATGGCACTCTGGCCGCGCCTGGAGAGTCTGGCGAACTCCTGGTGAGAGGGCCTGCCGCGGCTCTCGGATACTGGCAAAATACTTCGGCGTACGTTCTTGTCAGCTGCATCCACACTTCCGCGCCAACTTACTATAACCTTCAACGAAATCAGTACAGCTGAAACCTTTGTCAACGGGTAAGCAGACTCTCAGGGAAGGAGAAAACTTAACTCACCGCCGGCAAACCTTCAGGTGGGTACGAACAGGAGACCAAGTTGTCCTTTCAGCCAATGGCGAGGTGTTCGTATGTGATCGCCTGAAGGTAATACTTTCAAGGTGGATTTCCTTTTGAACGTCGTAGCTGATTCGCCCGACAGGAATTTCTCAAAGTCAAAGGATTTCAGGTGGCGCCAGCTGAGCTGGAAGGCACATTACTCGGACATCCCGACGTTATCGACTGTTGTGTTATCGGTATCGAGGATGAGTACTGTGGTGAAGTTCCCATGGCTTATGTTGTACTCTCCCTTGATGCTCGGGGAAGAGTTTCACGCGATTCACAAGCCGTGTTGAAAATGCAGGAGAGTATCGAGAGGGTAATTCGCTATTCCTTGCTGTTTAGGGCATTGAAGTATGATCACTGAATGTCGTTACTAGTATATCGCTGAAAGAAAGGTCCGATACAAGCACCTGGTTGGAGGAGTGCGCTTCATCGAAACAATACCGGTATGGATAGCCCAGTCCTCTACGATGTAGTGCTGATGTGCTGAGTTCCGCAGAGAAATGGCAGCGGAAAGCTCCTAAGAAGGGTCTTAAGACAACGCGCTAGAGATGAAGAACTGCAACTGAACCAGCCGAGACGCCACTCGAAGCTCTAAACGAAACATGAATTGTGAATATGAACGGGTCGTAGGGTATAATATAATCCTACTGTATACTACATAGCTGATAATAAGCCTCGCTGGAGACATGCATGGTGGGAGTGGGCGCCGGCCGGTTTCATTCATAAGCGGGCAATATTATGGAATTTGCTTACCTCGTAAGGAAGACGCCTGCTCACTTGACCTTGTCACGCGACCGAATGTTCTCATAATGGTGATGGCATGCCCAAAGTACCGCGTAGCAGTTAAATCCGTCGGGTGTTCAGTAGACGGCGTGTCATTGTGCTTTCGCACCTTTTCACCCCCTGCGCCGGAATCATGGAAATTCACTCGCTACGACCCCTTCTCCACCATATTCCTGATGACCAGACAGTTGGTCAGTTTCTCTTCGACTCCAATCATCCTGCAAGGCCGACGAAGAAGGGAGGAACACCGTGGATTAAAGAGGATGCAACAGGCAGGTCATTTAGTGAACAGGAAGTTGAGTGTGGTCTGTTATGGGAGGAATTAAGGTTGCTGAGCAGGTCCCAAGCTTCGTGACCGGACCTCTGCCCTGGCTAGTGCATTGCGATATAAATATGGCGTTGGTGAAGACGATGTAGGTGAGACGGTGGATCATCCGAGCATACTTTGTGTAGAATCTGACAACATCTAGTCCTTCTGTTCAGTCGTAACCACGTTGGTTAGTCTTACCTTGATCCGGCTGTGCCAATTCAGACACATAGTTGGTTGACTTTGTCCAGATTATCCCGTCGCAATTTGGGCTGTCCACAAACTTGGTGGTATAATATCGTGAGTCCTCGGAATCACTGGCCGGAGCCCTTCGTAACAAAGGTTCTCAGTGGCGCGAATCCGGACTTTTCTACAAACGAGTTACTTTATCAGCTTCAAGCAACTAAAGCAACCCTTATCATTGCCCACCCAGATGGTCTTTCTGTGGCTGAGGCTGCTGCCCAGCAGCATGGGTTATCCTCCGACCGCGTGCTCGTGTTCAACACGGGGACTTCGTCGGGCCCTCCTAAAGTTTCTGTTGAGGATATGGTGCAGCTTGGTCGTACACATACCCCAGCTTTCCAGGAGAGAAAGCTCAAACAAGGTGAAGGCAAGACCAAGCTAGCCTTCCTCAGTTTCTCTTCAGGAACCACTGGTCGACCCAAGGTTAGAGTTTCTCTTGTTCCCTACTGCATCCGGAGGTTCACTGTTCTCCACAAGGCTGTTGCAATTCCGCACTACGCTCCTATTGCAAATATTATACAGATGGCTGTCCACAACCGCGTGAATGAGGACTACTGTGCTTGGGAGGATCGTCGGTACCGGCCGGGAGATGTCGCAATTGGAGGTGCGTCCAGGGTTGCACTTTGTCTCTATGATCTCAAGAACTCATATGAGCATTAGTTCTACCCTTCTATCGTAGGTAACAGAACAACGGAGTGTTTGAAAGGCACTGACTTCATCCCGGCAGATATATACGGTTTGGTCATAAACGTGAGTATCTTTTCGTCAACTCCTTCGCATGTCATGCTGAAGGCTCGATTTCTAGTTACACTACGTCCTATTTTGTGGCGTAGGTCTTTCTCATACTACTAAAGAAAACAAGTAACTCAAAGATGGCTTTGACTGGCGTCAGATGTCGCTGGTTGTCGTTCCAAAGTTCAACTTCGTAGAAATGTTGAACAGTGTAGTACGACACAAGATCACTCACTTATTGCAAGTACTCTCAGTCGTTGTCTTTGGCTCTTCTCAAGCAGTTGATTAGCTTGGTTCCGCCTATGGTTGTGTTGCTCTGCAAGGTTCGCTTCATAATGTTTTCACACTAAAACATCATTTATTGAGTTCGCCATTAGCACCCAACTGTTAAAAACTACAAGCTTCACGAATATGTCAGAATGATCATGTGCGGTGCTGCGCCCCTCTCCCATGAGTTGAACCAGCAGTTGTTTGCGCTTTTGCCCGATGCGCACATTGGCCAGGCATATGGTAAGTGCCGTGACTTGCTAACGTTGAGACTGTAGCTGATTTGGCATTACAGGAATGACAGAAACCTGTACTGCGACTACGATGTGGCCCATAGAGCGGAAGCGGGGCGTATCCGGAAGTGAGTAAACCTTCCTACGTAATAGGATGAAATGGACTCATCATGTTGTAAGGTAGTGGAACGATGCTACCGGGGACAATTTCCAGAATCGTTAAACAGGATGGGTCGCTGGCAGGCTATGATGAACCTGGTGAGCTATTTACCTGGTCACCATCGAATGCATTGTGCTACCTGAACAACCCGGAAGCGTAAGTCTATCCCAAAGTTGATGAGGTCGTAAGACTGAAATTGTAATTATACACGTCTAGGACGAAAGAGACTTTCATTGATGGGTGCGTTTTTGTTACTCTCGTTCCACGATGGCTAATCTCATTTTTGAGTAGTTGGGTTCGGACTGGTGACGAGGTAAAGATCGATAAGAACGGTGAGGTATGGGTTCTTGATCGTTTGAAGGTCCGTATTGTATATCTCTGTTTGGCTTCACGAACTTATTTCGTTTCCATTGCGTTAGGAAATTGTGAAGGTGAGGGATTAGCGGTGCCCAATTTTTCGAATTTAATACAAAAACTTCGCCCTCAGGTCAAGGGATTCCAGGTCGCCCCTGCCGAGCTTGAAGGGTGCATATTGGAGCACGAGGATGTGAATAATACGTGTGTGGTCGGCGTACCAGATGACTATAGTCTGTCTTTTCATAGCTGTGTTGACCAGTATACTAACTGGTGACAATCAGGCGGTGAGGTTCCGGTGGCTTTCGTTGTATTAACAGCAAGTGCAGCCAAACGAGCCGCCCAGGATCCCAGGGAAGCCGAAAAAATTCGAGCGTCTATTGTGAAGGTACGCGTATTCTATCTACGACTGTCGTAACAAAAACTGAACTAACCGCCCATCCAGCACGTTGCTGACAATAAGGTTGCTTATAAGCATCTCGCAGGTGGAGTTGAATTTGTAGATGTGATCCCTACTTCTCCGAGTGGGAAGCTGCTACGAAGGGTGCTTCGTGATCGCGCAAAGGAACTGAAGCACCAGCAACAAGCCAAGGCCAAGTTATGACCCACGTGTAGCGTTGTAGTTAGTGGTTGGTTAATTAATGTAATCACGTGACTAACGCGGTTGAGCCTGCCATAAAGAATGTTGATTATACGCGCATTTCGCGTCTTGCTCGCCTTGTCGCTCCAATGCCTGTAACCTCGTCGAAGCGGCCTTTCAGTGTATACTCTAGTGGGACAGAAGAATATGTGACTCCACGGAAACGCCCTTGCAGAGATATCAGCTCGCCCTGTCCAAGCGAAAATACACCCGCTTCATGTCGCAGTATGTCATCTTGCCCAACAATATACCTTGCATTCACCCAGAACAGTCATCAAAGTCGCGCCAAGGAAGACCTGCGGCGAACCACAAGTGGTTGATCTCTGCACCTCACTAAGACGTTGCCGCTCAGATGCGGACGACTCCACTATCAGTGAGTTCAGAGCCTTACCCTACGGTGCGTGTCTTGCAGGCTTCGGTCCCATTGTCCTGATGTCCGCCTCAGGAAAGCCTTTGGCACAATCCGTCCAAAGCCTGCTCCATACTGTCAAAATTAACGTTAAGAAGCACGTAGATAAGAAGGACCGCATCATCGAGACGGAACTATATTTAAGATGGTTGGAGGAGCTGGATTTCGCAGTAACAGGCATTGAGGTTCAACATCCATTGTTCTTTTCGTGGTTTCTGAAGCTAACGGATTCTTAATCATCCCTAGAACTTATTGAAGGCTAAGATACCAGGTACACGCCGGCGCATATCAGGCTTGGGCCGCATTACCTTCGCCATTTTGTACCGCATTGTTGATGGCTTCATCTCGGACGTCGACCATCATCACGATGGTTGGTCCTCCCGAGGGTCTGAGGAACATCCTATATACCCTGTCACAATGACGCTCGCCGAGGAAGCCAACGATCCATCGACAGACTCTCGTGCCGAAAATGCCGTGCGCTTGGCTGAAGAAGCACTCAAGAAATATGATAGAGTGATGGAGCTTGCTGTTCGGAGGCTAAAGGCTGAGGGTGGAAGGACTCTCAAGGCGGCTCGTTTGATTGCTCAGAAAGAGAGAGCACTTGCCCGTGCATGTTGCTTATTGTGCGAACAGACTGGGTTTGGAGGGGACAAGAGTGGAACGGGTGATTCGATACTGCAATCAACAAGGAAGTTTATGAGGCAGTGGAAGGCCGAGGTAACTTTTAAATCACACATACGAATGTTTTGTGCTCACGTTTTTTGGAAATTCCAGCACGGGATAACGGACGACGATGATTATGACACACAAGATGAATTTTGAACTTAGAATTGATACCCCCTCACTATTCTTATTAGATTCGACTGACTTATTGCGCCTTCATTTCTTAATCTAACGAGCATCTCTCAATTGTATCATATAATACCCAAGGCATTAAACATTATCACTTCACAGAGATACGGAGAAATGAGAATGGAAACATAACCTCTTAATAATTTTTTATTGAATTGAAGGAGCCCAACCTTTTGACCCCCGCGGTTCAACTCGATGTTTCGTTCTCGCCTCGCAACCTTTATACCTTCCGCGTGTGTTTATATCGACCACTTATACCACAACGTTTCCACCATTCCTATTTGATCAGACAAACTCGCCATGGGCCTTGGTTGGTGGTCGTTTCTCTTTCCGATCGACTGCACGCTGACGTGCTTGTGGAACAGTATCAGCAACAATAGTTGGGACAATCCTGGCTTACGCCCATTACGTGTTGGCTACGGCTCTCCAAGTGTATAACCCCCCTTCGATTTATCCCTGATCAGGATATTTTACTCTGACTGCAAACGGCCAGAGCGCTCCCGTAACAGGTAGGTCCATTTGTGGATTAGGATCAGCTTGAAACGCATCTGGAAAAATGTGAAGCATTTGATGGCTACGCATACTTACACCCACTTTGCGTTCGGCGAAGGTGCTGTAACAATCAAGATCACACCTACACAACAGTCCTCAACATATTCATTCATCACTAGCCCTTACGATTATGGCTATGACGACTCCGGAGTCATCTCGAGCAACACACTGACCTTTACAATGGAAAGTCCTCAGTTCATCATTGCCAAGCTAGACGGAGTAGAGGGGCTCGTTATCGTTGCCGATCCACTCGAGACTGATATTCCACCAAGTTCTGGATCTGGCATCTTCAGCGTTGTCACACAATATGGTGCAGATGCCTCCAGGAAGACGGTCACAACTACTGCATTCATCAATGCGACCCAAGCTGCCGGTGCCAGGGGTCAAGGAAGTATCATCTACGTCCCGCCTGGGATCTATCAAGTTGGGAACCTTATCCTTCCCTCAAGCACCTCCCTCTACCTCGCCGCTGGTTCTACTCTACGTTTCACGGGGAACCGTGCAAACTACACGACCGACTGGCATAAATCATCTCAGAACCTAGATGGGACTGAGTGGATTCGCACCGCGTTTGAATCACACGACGTTAAGATATATGGTTGAGGCACAATCGACGCGCTGGGTGACTATGCACTGAAAACTGGAAAGTTCATTGCCCATGCAGTCGTTCTGATTACACGGCCCGTTTCTCCTTTGGTGGACCTATTATACGTGACAGAGGATCTTGGACCTTGATGCCAACGCGCTCCAGTCGTGTTTTAATCGACCATGCCAAAATCCTGAACCGAATGGATCTCGGTGAGGTGAGTCACTGAGGTGATCCATGATTCTATCCCCGAACTGACTTCTATGCGCAGAACGATGCAATTGACGTCCAAGAATCCCAGCAGTGGGCATCAATTTGGCCTGAACAACAGATCTATGCTGAGTTTGTCGCTTGAACGGTGTCATGGTCCGAGATTCCATCGGAATATCCCTCGATGACTCCTTCAGTACTAGGACATGGCCAAAATCTGAAGGCATCGCTGTAAACTACCCCGGCGACCCGCAGATTCTATACAGTGTTACCTTCTCCAATAACCTTGCTTTGACGCGTTGCTACGGCTTCAAAGTCGGACAGGGCATATGGGAAGACCGGCAAATGGTGCGCTCTGAATATGGAACTGCCGCTGTTGGACTCGGAATTCACCACAAGGTATGTATATATTCCTTTCCTTCGCATGGTCCGCCAATAAGCTTCTTTCCGCAGTGGGGTAGTGCGGCGGTCGATGGAATCCAATTCACGAAAATGTGCATTGAACATCTCCACGGTGATAATGGACACCAAACCTGGCTCGCAATTTTTGTCCAAGCCGGCGCTGCGGGTATTATTGGGCCTATTCGTAATGTTAGTTTATGGAACATTGCTGTCCGTTCGTGTGGCACTACGGCAGCAATGATGGAGGGTGTAGAAGGTGCTCTTGTCTCGGATGTTGGTTTGAGGCAAATTTGGTTTAAGGATACGGGGCGTATGCCACCACGTTGGAGGAGATGAATATCACTGAGCGGGATTTCTCGGGTAACGTGGTTGTGAAAGGTTGGTTGTCGAGATTGTCGAGATTGGACTTGGATTCCTAATATACAGAGTCCGCTGATGATACACATACCTCGCTAACTCCATATGCTCGCCTGAGGCCGAGTGTGATGTCACCATGAGAAACCCATAGCCATCCTTTGTAATCAACTTGGATGCATAAGGAACAAGCTCACGGACTATCGGTACCCTCAATTTGAGTCTTCCTACCTACCATATCCCTCAAGATGGCAGTCAAAGTTACTCTCAATGGCCACTTGCTCGCCCAGTCTGACAAGACCATCGTTGTCGAGGGCAACCACTACTTCCCTCCAGATTCCGTGTCCAAGAGCGATCTGAGCAATTCAGACACCCAGTAATGCTTACCGCTGGAATACTCTTTGGGCATCTGCTAACGAGCCTTAATCAGCACCGTATGCGGATGGAAAGGGTAAACGATGCTTTATGAACGTGACTGTTGTTGGATTTTGTCTCATGTCATGGGTTGGTATTGACAGAACTGCTTCGTACTACAACGCTGTAGTTGATGGAAAGGAAGTCAAGGACGTTGCCTGGTAAGTTGCCTTTTGCCGGGTTAATGGCCTACCTGTTTCTTACACTTTCTCCGCGAAGGTACTACCCCAACACGATTACGGACAAGGCTAAACCGATCGAAGGATATGTTGCTTTCTACAAGGTCTGCCTTAAAGCTTCAGGCACCCGTCCGTTAGGAGATTACCATTACTAATATCGTTGCCAGAACAAGGTCACAGTAGAGCAAGACTAGGCCTGTTGCAAGGCGTCTGGTCAGCCCTTTTGTTGGACTTGAAATAGGACGAACACTTGTAAATGCGTCAAGAAAAATGATGTTTTAATAACAGAGCGCTTGAACGTACACAAGAAAGCTGAGGATCATACGGCACTCCATGCCATCTTTAAGCTTCGTGAATTCATGATTGAGAGGGTTGGAAGGTTACTATATCAAATCTGGATAAGGAGATGCTGGATTCGTCTGAGCTTCAGTGAGGGAGTCCGATAAAGAGCCAGGAAGCTAAGGAAATCACTGTATAAAACTTGATGGAATGCAGTGACAATGAGCCAAACCAAGTGGTCGTCGACCGTGAGATCGACGAGGAGACGACTTTGCGAGAACATTCGCGACATCACGTGGATTGGCGCACTTACGCGTCGGTCTGGCGGTAAAAGTTATGCTGATGACTGAATTCCATAAATGATTGGCATGCGGCCGACAGCCTCGAAACCATACTACCTTCCCAATGTCGACCTCTGTAAAGCTCTACGTCTATGACCTCAGCAATGGCCTGGCGCGCTCACTCTCTAGACAACTCACTGGACGGCAAATAGACGGCATTTGGTAAGGCTTGTCGGACTTTCTACAGCGCGTCATATCCTCAACTGTGGTGGATCGAGGCACACGTCTGTTGTTGTATTCGGAAGAGAAATATTTTACGGACAGGGCATCAATATTACTCGACCTGGTCAGTCTCATGTAAGGTTCCACCTGCGGTATTCATCCCAAGATTCCTCTGACAGCTCATGCGGCAACAGCATGGCCAGCCTTTGCAGATAATCGACATGGGCGAAACGGCTATTGATGAGGAGACATTCAACGAATATTTAGAAGAGATGAGGGAGCATTATACCGCCGATAAAGTATGTCATCCTATACAACTAGAGACTAAGCTCGGCTCACCCACGGCAGTATCACTTGCTGGGCAAGTCGACATACATTAGGACTCTTTTGCTCACTCTCGTCCATACTAATCAGTCAATGGCCAGACTTCAACTGCAACTCTTTCACCAATGACGTCGTTGGCTTTCTTACTGGAGGATCCATACCTGACTTCATCAAGGGTTTGTACTCTCTCAACTCCACAAGAATTTAACCTGACATGACATAGATCTCCCAGGTGACTTCTTGTCCACACCTTTCGGGGCCGCACTCCGGCCAACGATTGACGCTATGTTTAGGCGTCCAGTTCCAGGTCAACTACCTGCGGGTGCACCCGCCATCACGCCGTCACAAGCGCAAACAGATACTCAACTCGCTGCTTCTGTTCTCCAATCCGTGGCCAACCAAGCTCAAGCACCACCATCCACCGGCTCTCATCCAGCTGAAAGCTCATCGATCACGGCACCGATGCATGTGATCACCAACCCCGCGTCATTCGACTCTTTCCTAAAATCTCACCGAGCAGCCGCGGCATTATTCACAAGCCAAACATGTCCTCCATGCCGAATGATAGAGCCGATATTCGAGGGATTAGCCGAGGAGAAGGGTCCGCATGATGGGCGGCAGGGAGTCGCGTTCGCCAAGATTGACATCGACGTTGGCCTCGGTAGAAACCTTGCTGCGCAGTGGAATATCAGGGCTACGCCTACCTTCTACTTTTTCTTGGACGGTCAGAAGGCGAGTATAGCTGTGTTGCCGAGGTGGAGATGAATGTCTGGGCTAACCTTTGTCCCTCATGTTTCTAGAAAGCTGAACTGAAGGGAGCTGATGCGGCTGAGCTCAGGACACAGGTAGACCTTCTTATATATGAAGCATACCCTCGTAAGCAAGCTGATTAGATGATTATCTGCTGCGGGCTAATCCCTGGGTGCTTATTCCCTGCAGCGCATCCCCACACCCGACTCAGTCTTCCAAACATCCAGAAACTTTCATTGAAGCCGATTTTATTCACCCAGCTGCCAGCAGTAGATAACGTGGTCTCCAAGCTTTTCTCCTTCATAGATGAGGTGTCATGGCCTGCAACAGTGAACCCGACTCCAGATCAGATTAAATCCGTTATATCAAAGAGCTTCGCACCATACCTGAAGGCCCGGTTTGCCTCTCCCAAAGCACCGCCCAACGGAGTTACGGCCTCAGCGGCTCCAATTTCCAGCACACCCGCAATGCTACATTCCTGGAATCAAGCTACGGCAGCTTTGATTACAGTTCTCCCTGCGGAAGTACTTTTCCCACTAGTTGACATGTGGCGGCTAGCGTCCCTTGATCCAGCTACTGGCTCATGGGCCACAGCCCCATCGACTTCCCCATGGGGCGGACCAATAGGCGCCATACTTTCAAAGGCTATCGAGGTGCTTCAATCTGGTTCTAGCAAAGGTACAAGAAATTACCTTTTGACTGTCCTCCGACTGCTTTGCAATGCCTTCTCAAGTCCTGCCTTGTCTCGGGCACTTCTGACCGATAGTCGGGCCAAGCCAAATTTAACGTCAGTACTTGTGCAGAGTTTACTGCACGAAGATGCCGGAGTAAGGACTGCGGCTGCGAGCCTAGCGTTCAATGTTGGAGCTTGGCTACAGAGTGGCAGGGTTGAAGCGGTGAAGAATGGGAGAGGTGTTCGTGCGGATGCCATTGGCGAGGATGAAGAATGGGAAGTAGAAGTCGTTAGTGCGATTGTTGAGGCTTTGGGCCGAGAGACCGGGAATGAAGAAGTTGGTGAGTTGTTGCTTTGAACAATCATTCTCGCGGATGAACGTTACGTTTCTGATGATGTCAAAAATAGTTCATCGCTTAACGGCATCACTAGCATTATTTATACGATTGTCGCCGTTCCATGATGAGCAGTTGAAACCGCTTTTGGAAGTATTACAAGCACAGGAAAAACTCCAAGGCAAGTTAATAAAGGGTGATGGTTGGGAAGGTGATGGCGGTGTTGGCAAGAAGGAAGTGCGACATCTGATTGAAGAGGTTGCGGGAAAACTGTGTGTGTGAGGAAAACGGACTAGGAGTGGGAGTGGGGGTGGGAGGTTTTGTGAGGTAGAAAGTAAACTTAGATTATCGCTTAACACATGAACTTTGGAACGGTCGGCCATAAGTCAGCCATTATAGAGTTTGATAACGTGACGCGGGGAGAAGAAGAACGGGGAAGCTGGATTTTCGTAACCCCGGATGGAGTAGCGCGTGGCTCGGTTACTTGCTTGGCCTGATACTATGAATGGAATCTGGATCCTGGACGGATCGTATAAGTACTCCCTTTTTGTCTCCCCTTCCAGCCCACCAACATCAACCCAACAACGATGAATCCACAGTACGCAGGCGCTTGGGCTCTTCCCAACGAACTCGTCCTCGAAATCGCCAAACTGGCATCTGCCAACTCTCAATCTGACTATCGGAACTGGCTCCTACTATCTCGCGGCTGGCACAAGGCGGTCCATCTTGTCTGCCTCCGCTACGTCCCCATCCATCTCTTCTCGAGCCGTGCCATCGACTCCTTCGCACGCATTCTGGAAGCATATCCTGATGCAGCGCAATATGTCCACCATCTTTGGACTACCTCTGTAACCCGAGCGGAGATCTCTATCGTGCGCGCTTGTACCAACCTCGTCTCCCTCGCGTGCCAGAGCGCATTGCTTACCTCGATCTCCTCCATGCCCATCTTCTCACACACTTCCCTGCGCGAACTCACTATCATGACCATCTGGAGTCCATGGGAAGACATCATGTGCACACCGCACGCCACCCAGCTCTGTTCTCAAATCACGCACCTACGGCATTTCGAAGGTCTCCCACCTGATTTCCCCGCCAACGAGCTCACATCACTCAAGCAACTCTCGTTCGCATCACACATTTACCGTGATTTCCTCATGAAACACGTATCGAGATTAGGGGATATGAAGAACTTGGAGAGCATTGTCGTTACAACGTCATGGCAGCGTAGTACTGGTGCCGCTCCAGAAGAGTTGGCCAAGGGCTTGCAGGCGATTGACAAGCGCTTGCGTGTTGTCCACTGTGAAAGAGGCTTCAGCGAGAGGGAGACCTGGTGCGAACGCAGTCGCCTTGGCAAATGCCTTTGGAATGTCGCACGACCAGACACAATCGTCGCCGTGGGCTCGGGTGAACCTAACCTCGCGCCATATAATTGAATTACACTCACTCCTACTACACCCTCCACTTTTCTCTTATCTCCACTTCTCAGTTTCCCGTCTGCTTTTTTCATGAACAATTGAGCTGTGTTTTCTGGCTTCGTTCTTCTGTGGCATTGGTATATTTTTCCTTTATTATGGCACTGTTTTATAATGTACATTTGATGCCTTGATGCATGTGTATTTCTATCTTGACGCGATTAAGCGCGAATAAAACAACCATTCTAACATTAACGTCAGTCTTTTGTCCGCTCGTCAGCGTTTCAACGTCAACACTTAGTCAACACCAGCATCGAAGCACCTGTCGGGAAGGGCTTTATCCGCCCGCTGCCCGTTCAGTCCCCCATTGCGTCATACACCTAATATTCCCACGTTTCAAGCTGAGATATCGGACCGTCGGCAGGTCGTCGGCGACTTCGGGGCCGCCATTTGAAAGTTGGGCACATTTAAACATCTCGATGAGAACATGTTCTTTTTGCTCTCTCCTCCCAACACCATTTGTTGGCAGCATAACTCCATGCACAACCTCTATCACCGACGTCCTGTGTTTCAAGCCTTATCACTTGATTGGACAATGATGTCGCCTATCCTTCATAATCCATCATCCCCAGTCCACATCACTTAGAGCCAGGCTCTTGTGAGGGGAATTTTGTCGATGTAACAGCACCTATCCAGACGCTGGGATCGGATAGATGGGTCTGTTTATGCAGTCAGTTGGGAAACGTCTATTTGCATGCCCTCTACGGCCCTACACACATCCGCAAACCTGAACAATATTTTTTCAAGCGGGGAACACGCTGAAACACCTCCCAATTGTAAACCATATGCTGATCATGCTCCGGCTAAGCTAGTACTAGGTACCAGATTGGGACGCCTGAAGTTCCTTTTGGCTTCTTTCAACTAGCCTCATGTTTGGAATGTTGGAGTTTGTCAAGCATTCGTGGTACGTCAAAGGCCTTTCCTACAAGTGTCGTGCAACACATGTATATCCGCCTGTGCTTGGATTTGTCAAACGATCATACTTTTGTCAAGGCTCTACACACTTGAGATGATGACAGTGGTTAAATACGTAAGGCCTTACGGTAGTTTCCCTTGCCTGTATGCTTGTGGAGGGAGTGGACGCCAGTCCCTGGAGTGAGAATGAGGATTGGTACACATCAAATTAAATATCCAGCAATCCAACGCTTGCTTTCGAATAACCAGCTTTTGTACTCAACCCCTCTGTACACTTCATTATCGCTACCCTTCGCTACCTCTCCTTCACTCCACCTCTAGCCTCTTGAGCACATACATTTGATGTTATCCATGTTCCACTAGCCGGCTCGTGTTCGTTAGAAGCCATCGGCTAGCCGAGAGGGCGGACTAGCACTTCTCCTATCGCATTAATGACTGGATATGACTGAGTGAGGACAAAGGACGATGGACTGACACTGATTGATGGACTAAGTGGATGAGCTGATAGCTACTCAGTGTCTATTAATATTCTATCTTGAAGACGAGAAGTTGCTTCGTAGCTCCACTTTTGGAATCGATCAGCGTCTTACGGTTGACCAGGAAATCAGAAGGGTCCCTTCCTGTGCCGAAATACATCGACCCCACTCGACGTGTGACCTTGAACGATTAAGGGACCTTCGACATCCACATATACCATCAGCTGGGGCAGGTCAGTTCTCCATAAATGTCAACCTCGGAGTTGAGGTCGTATCTCAGACATTTTTGGTGAACCATGCAATTCGCGTAGCACCCCTAGGTAACTTGGATATCATACACCGGCCAACGCCATACAGGGTTGAGCCAGTGTTTCCTCGGTATGGGTGTTGCGGTTAGTACACCCTTTGTAGACCTTCTCAATATTACGTTTCCCTCGACGTCCAGCCTGAGCTACCAGGCTTCTTAGTGCTGGGGCCTCTTTTGATTCCATTCTTTCGATGTTCTGGTATTCCGGGAGCGCAGGTTGCCTTCGTCGCGGAGTCCGGCGCTTTCCCACCGGTCTGTAATAAACATCATTCACAACGTCAGAAGTATTCTCTTGTTCCGTCCTTTGAATATCTTCAGGTGACAGATTCTTCCATAGCCGGAATCATATTCACCAGCTCCTGGGATCATATTCACCAGCTCCTGGGATCAGTGCGAAATGTCGCTCACTCTCACCGCGTGTGATTCGATGCCCTGAATTCGCGTGCCGCAACGGGCGCCCATCATCTATGGTAGCATCTTGCTAAACCAACTCTCTGGAGGATGTTAGATGATCGATGATCGGCGAATATCTCGGTCTTGGACGTAAATCAAAGTGGAGACGCGTCATCCCGATCACTTCAAGTGTGAACAGATAAGTATATGTGTGACACTTGTCTGGAAAGCTGAGGACTTTATACTGGGATGTTCTCTCTCAAAGAAAACACACTTGGTTCTGGTATGCCAGGCCATTCATTCATCCATTCGGCTTCAGAGATCCGTTGGCTCTCTCAACCCGTCAGGCGGTCGTTCTTCTCATAACCACGGATACTTTGCCTTAGCTCGCTACTCCTTCGCCGAGCGCACCCCGCCGAAATTGTCACAGTGCCAATACTAGGTCCCCCGACCGATCGATAATTATTGATTAGGGCTCGTGAGTTTTTCCGGAGTCAAACCCAAGTCACAACTTGAATCTTTTGAAGAAATGGTCCGCCACTCATCAAACATCAATTCGGCAATCGACTGTTGTGCAATTTGTCTTGTTCAAATGTGTTAAGATAGCCCCCATGCACACACAGTGCAAACAAGATATTCGTTCTCGAGTCGAACCTGCCACCATTCTTGTGACAGTGTGACAGTCACGGGCATCATTCTCTTCATTGTTTTTCACCTGCCACCATGTTGTAAACTTTATGACTTGCTCCTGCCCACAATTCTTCCCATCCACCAACCCACCCTCAAGCCAGGGAACGACCACATTAACCCGAAGTTTTGGGCGTATGTGGGCGATCCGCCAGGTCCACCTTCGGCCTCACAACCTGCCTTCGTCGGCTGTCAATCTCCACATCCGACCCTTCATCTGGTCGTTCTCCAGATTATTATATTACCTCACCTTACTATACGCGAGAAGCGACAATTCCTGCGGCATCACGAATACCTTTTAAATTCGGACACCACTCTTGTCCGCTTCCATTCTTCGAGAACAAGCGAATGATACCCTGTAGTTTATTATCTGTAGTTCTAGGACACCTTTCGGACAGCTCACGCCCGAGAAATGCACGAATATTCACTCCTGCTTTCCCCCATCATCTTGGACAACGGAGGAAGGGTCACACTTGGAGATTCACGCTTGAATTCAATGACCCCCGTTTGAGTTTGTTGCGATTTGCCTCCTCGTCTTGTGCCTGATCACACTCACCTATTGAAACCCTAGTCGTCTATGCGTCATCGCGTTATACCACTCCCCTCAGGTCCTCTCCAGGTCCCGCCACGTCCAAACTTCTGCTCCGCCCCCGAGGACTCGCCTTTCGTTGCCTATACTAACTTCGATTTGAGGCATTCATGCTTGCGCACGGTTATCCGTCCAATTTAGATGGGTGCCAAACGCGAGGTCAGAGACAAACCTTTATTCCCGACCTACTCCCGACGAACTTTGTCAGGTACGACGAGAAAGGCTATTCTCGTTTACCGGTTCGGGAGATGATCCCAGCCGTGGTGTGCTCTGGACAGTCCAAGTGCCTTCAAATGCCCATGTCCCTCGCCCCTCTTACCTCCTCTATGCGTCGATCATGGTCAGCAGCTACGGTCGTCCCACAGGGATTCTGGAACGGTCACAGGAAGTACAACACACAATGGTCGCTCCATCCCCGCCTATGAGTGACGTTAGGCCGCTTACGAGGACACTTGCCAGCCGCTGTTAACGAGTAGACTCCACCAAAAGGCACGTAAGTGACCTCATCACAGAAACCGCGTCTGTAGTAACTTTCTACGTCCAACCCCTCCCAAAGCGGTCTCTCGTGATCTCCTCAAAGGTTATATATTCTCGTATTGTGCATCCTTCCCCCATCACATCTCCTCAGCCAAGATGCTGGCCGCCAAGACCCTCGGGCCTCTTCTCATTCTTACTACGATGGCTTGGGCCTTTTATCGCCGTATCAGGCGACCTTCCAAGTACGGTTTACCTCTACCCCCAGGTCCAAAGCCCCTCCCGCTTGTGGGTAATCTATTCGACTGTCCTCATGATAGCCCTTGGTTGGTCTACCACAACTGGTCCAAACAGTATGGTCAGTGTTCATTGCTGTTAAGCCCGACTTGAATCCAGTACACTGAGACTTGAACAGGTGAAATAATGTCGATAAACGTCTTGGGTCAACGAGTAATCATCTTGGATTCGGTCAAAGCAATCACAGAGCTGATGGGGAAACGATCTGCAAATTATTCTGATCGCATCCGCTTCCCAATGCTCAATGAGCTGTACGTTCGTGGTTTCTTTTATTCTTTAATGACTTCTCTGAGCCTTGAGAGCTAGTATCGGGTGGCATTGGAACTTTGCGTTCATGAACTATGGGCTGAAGTGGAGGCAGCGTCGCCGGATGTTCAATGAACATTTCAGTCAATCAGCAGTCCGATCACTTTACCCAATTTACACAAAACACTCCAGACTACTTTTGCAGCACCTACTCCAAGCCCCTGCTGAATTTGAGTCCCATATCCGCCAGTAAGCCACTCCGATTCCGTGCTCAAACACAACTTAGAGACATTATCCAGAAACCTGACGGCAAACATCATGGAGGGGGTGTATGCCATGGACATCAAAGACCACACTGACCCATTCATCAAGATCGCAGAAACTGCCTTACTGAGTCTGTCCGTTGCCGGAATCTTCGGGACATGCTACGTAGACGTCTTTCCTTTCCTCAAATACTTGCCATCATGGTTCCCGGGAGCAGGTTTCAAGAAACAGGCTGCAGAATGGGGGAAGTACGTACAGGCCTTGAGAACTGACGCATTCACAAAACTCAGGCAAAAAATGGTGAGTTCGTCGCTAAAAAAAGATGACCAGCCGTATTTACTATGAACAGGCGCGAAATGAAGCGAGACCATGCATTGCCAAAGCCATGCTGGACAGTGCTGATACCGAAGACGAGGAAGTTCTTGAAATTATTCAGGATGCTACTGGAATCGCCTTTGGAGGTGAGAATTCAATGCGGCCAGCACATCACGTTCGATTAACGGTGCATAAAACCTTTGTGGTCATCAGGAGGCGCTGATACAGTGGGTCACAAGAATTCTCATGACGATGCTCTCTGAACTTCTTTTCTAGAGTGTTGCCGCAAACCTCATTTTTTTCCTGGCCATAGCTTCGCATCCCGAAGCACAACGGAAAGCGCAGGCTGAGATCGATGCAGTCGTCGGGCGTGACCGCCTGCCGGATTTCGATGATCAGCCCAATCTCCCTTATGTGAATGCGCTATGCAAGGAAATGATGAGATGGCAGAATGTTACGCCACTTGGTTTGTGTCTTTGAATGTCATTCACTCTCACAAACGCCTAATCTGTTCTCTAGCTGTAGCACATGCTACGACCGAGGATGATGCATACGAAGGATTCTTTATCCCGAAAGGCTCAGCCGTCATCGCTAATACCTGGTACCAGCTCCCAGAGGCCTCTATGTAAGATTCAGGAGGCTCATTCCTTCTAACCAGGGCCGTGACGCACGATCCCGTGGCTTACCCGGAACCCGAGAAGTTTATACCTGACCGCTTTCTCAAGGATGGCAAACTTGATCCTGACGTGAGAGATCCTCTCGCATTTACGTTTGGCTATGGGCGTCGGTTCGTTTCTAGTCGGCGACGGCTACCCACGGTTGGTGAACTAATGACTTCTTACAGGATATGCCCCGGCAGGTACTTTGCCCTCAATTCCATCTACTCTGTTGTATCGACAGTTCTCGCCTGCTTTACCATTGAACCATCCCTTGACGAGAATGGGAACAAGCTCTCCCTTCCGGCTCGAATGACGACTGGTGTCATCTGGTGCGCCAAACTACAATCTCCCCTGATCGTGCCTCGCGCTTATCTCGAGCACAGCGTTCCCGAGTCTTTCAAAGTCGATGTCAAACCGAGACACGATGGAGTTAAAGCGTTGATAGAAAATGCTGTCACTGAAGTCCAAGGGTCGTCAACTTAACCATGCCTGGGTCGTGGAGTCTATGCGACGTATTCGCTGGTGGACCCAGCCATAGCTTATCTTTCGCCTGTAATTTCTCTTCTACTCGTCATCCATTCTATTAGCCTAGCAGCAATCCATCGGCCGTTCTACACTAATTGAGCGAACCATCCACGGGAAGGACAATGCTCACCAGCATTGCGGAGCTTAAACTCTTAATCTCAGTGTGACAGATAAAAAAAATGAAATACAATTATTCCACGATGCAACCTATGGAGCTTGAGCCCTGGGAGAAGGAAAATGGCAGTTGGAAGAGGTAGCCAATACACAATCCTGCGAGGTCGAAGTTGAATGGAGATAATGCCACCCGCACACCGGTCTGGAACTTTTGTTCATCGTGGCAAAATTCAGGAAATAACGGTGTTTATAGGGGGGGGGGGGAAGACACGAGAGAAGAACACGCGAGCGATGATCAGATATGATGATTGCGGCGGGAGGGACGTATATGGTTATCAACACCATAGCCCACGACGGTCACTTGTTGTGGGAATTTACACTCCAAGTCCGACATCATTCAGCGGCGGGGCGAGGAGAAGAACCCCAGTGAAAATTCGACCCCAAGCCTAAAGGTGCCGGAAAATAGAACAAAGGATGACTAATATAACTCCAAGAGCTTCAACCCAGTATCTGGGACGTGTCCGCGAATAACTAATTAATGATGGAGAGGGAGCTGCCGGACAGAGGCACTCTTGAACGCACCTGGGCGCAAGTGGAGTGGAAAAAAGCGTCCTCGTAGAGGATGGGAGGAGAAAAGGTTAATGATAAGAGGGTAGAAAGTATTCTTCCTCCGGGAGACACTAAATGATCCTTGAAAAATAAGATCTATGGCATCACTGTCTGGTTGAGCTTCCGGACGCTATAGGTGGCCAGCCCGGTTTCATTCTGCCACTCAGGAGTCTTGCTGACAATTAAGCGTGTGGCACTCCTGGGCACAGGGAGAATGAATCAACATTTCTGTTACTTGTGGTCTTGTGAGGGATTGCAAGATGTCTGCGTATGTCCGTCTTGAGTGCTAGCCTCCATTCGGACAATAAGATGATGTTAAAAAAGAAAGATGTTTGCGAATACAGAAGGGAGCCTGACATTCACAGCTGTGTAGGTTAGATGGATTACCCCGTTGCTATACCCCCCGGTGAGTCAGAAAGCTTCTCCACCTTAAGTGTGAGTACACTGAGGGACTATGGGAAGGAATGCAGGGCATACTCAAATACCACAGCATGTGGCAAGGTGGGCTCACATTTATCAGAGGATGGAGAATGAGGTTAGGCTAATCCGTAATCCGTGCGGATGATATCGGTTGAAAAGAGAGATGGCAAAAATAATGGGACTGCGGTGTGAGCCCCGGAAAAGGCGATTACTCAACGGCATCGCAGATGTGGTTCGGGTTAGTCTGCGTGCCTAGGCACATCGTATGACGTGAAGCCAAGTTGGCCAGTCGAATCCCGCCTTGGGAAACGGGCATCCTGCATTTGCGCGTCCAGTGGATAATTAGTGGGCGAATGCCTGGCAGAGGTAGAACAGTAGTCGAAAGCATATGAAGACGCTCTTGATAGCGCACATGGTGCCCCGAAGATTACGGTTGAGGTTGGCAGGGATGCATTGATGCGCGCCAGTACTCCACAAGAATTGCTGCTCTCGGATGGCGAGATGTAGCAGGCCATTAGTGTAATTGCGGTTGCCCTGAAGTTGGGAGCCTGAGTTGCCTATTTCGCAAGAGGTCATCCTTTCCCTCTCGCACCATCGCTTCTCTGAACTTCAGAGATAGCGATGGCGTGAGACTGAACCAGCGGGAAGGAACAGCCTTCGTAGTAACCAACAACGATGTCGTGGCTGTCACAAAGAGATGACTCCGGAGCCTTTCGTTGTGTTTTGTCTCAGCCATCTTTACACAGGATCCAATTCCGAAATACCCATACATAAGGTCACCTGGAAGCCGAAGTTCCTACTATATCGCAGATACCTTCCAAATTCGGACCCAATCTTTGCCGCTTCTACTCGGAGAAGCCTGCCAATGATACTTGTGCTTCTATCGGTTGCGCTTCTATGACCTCTCCTTTTGGGCACCTCGACTTGAAAATATTCGCACTATCCATTCCTGACTATCGATTACTCCCGAGCATTGTCCTGGCCAGAAAGTAGGACCTTTGGCTCCAACGTCCTTTCGTGTGTGCCCCTAAAGCACTCGGAGAAGCCACACTCAGTGATTTGATAATTCTGTCAAGTCCATTGTGATTTGCCCCAACACCCCGTGGTTGATCCGCACCCACTCTCTGAGACCTTGCCCATCCCTATGTCATCGTGCTTTACCAATACCCCTTGCCGCTACTTCAAGCGGGATACCCCTCTGACCCTCAACTCATACATGGCAACGTCGGTGTGAGATGCTTGCACCTGTTCCCAGCGAGTTCCAGCTTGAATATTGTTAAGTATCTTGACCTATACTCAGTGATCCTTATCGTATCGGTAAGAGAGTCTATTGTTATACAACAGTTGACAAAGTTAACGGCATTGACAGCTGACCTCTCGTGGTGTTTCCACACCTTCAAATGCCTGTGTTTCTGCCGCCACTCGCTCTCGGAGCCATAGCATCCTCTATCCATTTAGCACTTATCAGTTAACTACTGCGGGTATGCCACTGAAAATGAGTTGTAGCTGATTACAGGAAGTTCTAAAGTCTTGTGTCTACTCGAACTTCACCCACGTGTGACATGAAAGCCACTAACGAAAACGCTTCCAAGGACCTATGTGTGGATAGACCCACCGAAAAGAAGCAAGTGCGCCACTGCAGAAGCTGAGCATATGGAGTCAGGCTCCTGTCTCCAAATCTTCTCAAAGCTGCCTCTCGTAAGCTTGGGCAAGCTTATATATTCTCGCGCTGTGCATCCTTCCCCATTACATCTCCTCTTCAGCCAAAATGCTGGCCGCTAAGACTCTAGGGCTTCTCCCCATTCTAACTATCATGACTTGGGCCATTTATCGCCTGATCAGGCGGTCTTCAAAGCCAAGTTTACCTCTACCCCCAGGTCCAAAGCCCCTCCCGCTTGTGGGTAATTTGTTCGACTGTCCCTATGATAGCCCATGGTTGGTCTATCATGACTGGTCCAAAAAATATGGTCAGTGTTCTTCTCTGTTAAACATGTCCTGACCCGGAGTGCTGAGACTTGAACAGGTGAAATGATGTCGATCAACGTCTTGGGTCAGCGAGTAATCATCTTGGATTCGGTCAAAGCAATTACAGAGCTGATGGGGAAGCGCTCTGCGATTTATTCTGATCGCATTCGCTTCCCAATGCTCAACGAGCTGTACGTTCGTGGTTTCTTTTACTCTTTAATGACTTCTCTAAGCCTTGAGAGCTAGTATCGGGTGGCATTGGAACTTTGCGTTCATGAACTACGGGCTGAAGTGGAGGCAGCGTCGCCGAGCATTCAATGAACATTTCAGTCAATCAGCAGTCCGATCACTTTATCCGGTTCATACCAAACACTCTAGATTACTTTTACAAAACTTGCTTCGGGCCCCCGCCGAATTTGAATCCCATATGCGGCAGTAAGTCGCTCCTGTTCCGCACTCAGCTACAGCTCGAAGACATTATCCAGGAACCTGACGGCGAGCATCATGGAAGGGGTGTATGCCATGGACATTAAAGACAACAAGGACCCATTCATCGAGATTGCTGAAACTGCATTACTTAGCTTATCCATCGCCGGGATCTTTGGGACATACTACGTCGACATATTTCCTTTCCTCAAACACCTGCCATCATGGTTCCCAGGGGCAGGTTTCAAGAAACAGGCTACAAAGTGGGGGAAGTATGTACAGGCCTTAAGGACTGACGCCTTTATACAACTGAGAGAAAATATGGTGAGCTATTTACTACTGAGATAACCGACTCTGCCGTCCTCACTGTGGATAGGCGCAAGGTCGAGCGAGGCCATGCATCGCCAAGACCATGTTGGACAGTGCCGATACCGAAGACCCGGAGGTTGTTCAAGTGATTCAAGATGCCACTGGAATCGCCTTTGGAGGTAAGGGTTCGGTGAAGCTGATGCATCAAACTCAACTAACCGTGATACGCTTCTCGCCGCCAGGGGGTGCTGATACGGTGGGTCATAAGAGTACCTGTCAATGTGCTCTCTGAACTTCCTTTCCAGAGCGTTGCCGCAAACCTCATTTTTTTCCTGGCGGTGGCCTTGCATCCTGAAGCACAACGGAAGGCGCAGGCTGAGATTGACGCAGTCATTGGGCGTGATCGCCTCCCGGATTTCGAGGATCAGCCCAATCTCCCTTACGTGAATGCACTATGCAAGGAGGTCATGAGGTGGCAGAACGTTACGCCACTTGGTTCGTACTCCTGAATACTAGTTTTTCACACCGACGAATACTCAACCCCCCTTCTAGCCGTCGCACATGCGACGACCGAGGACGACGTGTACGAAGGATATTTTATCCCGAAAGGCTCAGCCATTATCGGCAATACCTGGTACCAATTCCCCATGCTTGTATGTTGTATTCGATGGATTTATTTTTCAACCAGGGCCGTGACGCATGATCCCGAGGCCTACCCAGAACCCGAGAAGTTTATACCGGAACGCTTCCTCAAGGACGGCAAACTTGATCCTGACGTGAGAGATCCCCTTGCATATACGTTTGGTTTCGGACGTCGGTCCGTCTCTTATCAGTGACTGTTATCATAATCGGTAGGCTGATGGCTTGACAGGATATGTCCAGGCAGATACTTTGCCCTCAATTCCCTCTATTCCGTTGTATCGACAGTTCTCGCCTGCTTTACTATTGAACCGGCTCCTAACGAGAACTGGAACAAAATCCACATGACGACTGGAGTTATCTCGTGAGTCAATTCACAAACTCCCTTGACCGTGCCTTACGCTTACCCTAAATGCAGCGTTCCTGACGCCTTCAAAGTTGACATCAAACCCAGACATGAAGGAGTTGAAACGTTGATAGAGAATGCCGTTATTGACATCCAAGAATCATCAACTTGACAACGGGTTCCATCTAGGACTTAATCAGACAGTGAAGTCTGTGAAGCCGCATTGGTTGACAAGCCCTGTTTACAATTTATCATATGTACACCCTTTTTCATCGAATACTCGCTATCCATCATGTCACCTAAGATCGCGCCTCATGCGTGGTCAACAAACAACTCAGTGAAGACTGGTGCAGTAGCTCTAACTATACATCGGACTGACGTGGTGTTTCGGGACAACCATTGGGCAATCTAGTTCGACGTTCAATTCCACTGTTCTCCACTTTATCAAGCCTTCTGGTGCCAATCACCCTTTCCACGTCATGGAGCAGCCTTCAGTAAGCAAGCAGGATTGGCTCAGCGGGTCTGTAGAGTTTTGATCTACGGGGATGTGAGGTTGAGGCCGCGGGCTTATTATTCTAAGCCCAGAGGCCGTCGCAAGTTACATTTTCTCGAGTTAGGGTTGGTTTAAATGTAACCTCGGTGCTCCCGTGGGATGTCGGGGTTACATAATTACTGGTCCTCTGTCACCAATGCGTTTACTTCTTGTTTACCCATACAATACATTCAAGCTTATATAGTGAGCCAAGTTCGAGTCGAGAGCTGAGATTAAGAATGGTGATGCACTGATGATTGTTCCTGTGCTTACCCGTTTGGGGAGCCTAGCAGAAGTAAGGACCACGGTATATTACATGGGTATACTGCTCCCAAATCATCCGCCTTCCAGGAGAGGTTAGTGTAGGAAAGATATCTGGTGTCAGAAGTTTCAGAAACGGTCAGTCCAGAGATATTGGTAATTTGGTATTCAGGACAAGGATAAGTACTTCTGACAGGGCTTCTTCAGCTGCAAGCTCATACATTCAGTTTTATCTTTCCTGCTGATAGATGAAGCTACACCCAGCAGTCCAACAAGGCTTAGACGCTTACGTATCAGTCGTCCTGAAGTATTTGATTTCTCTAATGGGCTCTTGAGTAGCCCCTGTCTGTCAGCCTTCCTATTTGGACACCAGTCGCTCATCCGCCTCCGTCTGGCTTCTCCTCGTTCAAGCGCCTGAGGGTAAAATCATTAGCTAGATGCCAGCACCCTCAAACTATAAAAGCATCTCATGTATGCCACCGCCAGTAAGAAACAGATTTGTTACGTTCTGACTGTTCCTATTCCCAAGTTAGTGGTGAAGAGTCTCATGACATCTAACTGAATGGCGATGACTCGAGTTGACTGAGGATATGCCTGGAGGCCTTCTTCGGGATACTCCCAATCGAGTTGCCGGCTGGAGCTACTAAGCATAATCTTTCCCTTCTGTACCGGTTGACCACATGCTCAGCCCAATTCACGGCGACGCCGTATGTTCGTTGTGGGCGCGGGTTTGTTACGTACAACTAACTTGCAGGGATATTTCTTGAAAGATATCGTTTCGTGCGATTCAGGTGACTAGAGTAGTTGTGTGCGCTGGGTTAGCATTTGCAGCAAGGCCACCATGAATCTTGTATTGGAAGCCTCCGTGTGCAGGAAATGCTGTATGGGGAAATGAAGCTTTGGGATTTAGGTCCTTTTCCAACTTCGACAGCGTAAGACGGAAATACTAGTGGGTCTCTTTACCCGGCCCTTCTGTACTGTCGTTCTGTTGAACGAAAATAACTGAGACAAGGAGCAATGGCAAGGTCATCCTGTGCGCGGTGCCGCGTCCGTGTGCCACTTTGCTGCGTTCATGACTCATGATTATGCCAAGTTTCGTTATCAGTATTCTGATAGCCTTAAAAGCGACCTGGCTTGATGAGGAGCATCCCCACTTATCATAACAGCCACACTCATAGAAGCCGTAGTAACCCGATGCTGGCACCAATCCTAAGAATAATCAACACTCTGCAGGCGTTTCGGTTGTTGTTCATCGGTACTCATGCATACCGAAGAGTCCAAGCGAGTTCGCTTTGTCTAGGCAAATGAACCAGTGTATGAGAGAATTTACTCGCTGAGTAACATTGTTCGAGGTTGCTTCGCTCACGGTAAGAAAAGAAGTTTTTTCTTGATCTCCGTAGTTTTCGTTGATTTCCGTAGCCCCTATCTGTCCCGTGGTTCCCCAGTCACAGTGCAGCCTCTGAATCCCAAGCATAGACTGAAATAAGGCCGAGACGGCGCTAAGAATGACCGC
>JAEUWS010000421.1:0-62953 GCA_018524945.1 Podaxis sp. C-F-92630
CTCCGGACCACAAAATGAAGATGGTTATAAGTATAATCCAGACCTTCGTGTGGAGCGTAAGTTCGCAAGAGCTAAGGCTCCAACGTTGGACCCGGTATTTGAGTACGGCATCTTAGAGGGCGCCCGTGCCATCGCATCGATGGTTGCGAAAATGCCCAGAGATGAATCAGAGATCGGCGGTCGCAACTTAGCCCGCACGACTAAGCCACCGATCTCCGTACTCCGTCAGTATCTATTAGACAACGAGCTGGTAGTACTCATCACTGACAAAAATCTTGGTTGCGCAGTTTGCCCGCGGACCTGGATTATAAACCAAACATACTCGCTACTCCGCGATCTTAAAGATTATTCGGAGGTGTCAAATTGGATTTCCTTTGAAATCTGCCGAAGGAAAGTCACTAGTATGTTAGAAATTGCGGAATATTGTAGAGCGAACGATATGCATCCGCAACTTGCTGAGTTTTTCGAGAGCGGCATTCCTCTTGGGGCAAAGAGCGCTGAAGAGCTGGATCTCAACATGGGGTTCAGTTTCGACAGCTGTATTCCAACATTTTATGTGATCCCTAAAATCCATAAAAATCCACCCAAGGCTCGCCCGATTATACCTTGTCACTCCGTTATTCAAGGACCTGCTGGCAAGTTCATCTCGCTTATGCTGAAACCCATCATTAGAGAAAGCCCTTATGTGATTCATGGTACTAAGGACTTGGCGATTAAGCTAGCGAAACTCCCTCGCCACCAATTCAAGTTCGAGAATGGTAGGCGCAAACGTCTGTTTCTGGTAACGGGCGACGTAGTCGCTTTCTACCCAAATGTTAACCTTGACGCAGCTCATACCTATGCCATGCGCTACGTTAAGCAACATTTAATGGACTCGGTACAACTACATGAAGATCATCCGTTGTTCGAGGCAGAAGCAAGAGAGAAGGCACACTTGTTGGAAGTGTTCCGTTTATGTCTCGACGTTGCAAATAGGGACTTAGTCTGTAAATTCCAGGGGAAGAAATTCGTACAAAAGCGTGGGCTCGCCATGGGCGTCGCGTCTTCGCCAGACTTGGCCAATTTATTCGGTCATGTATGGGAGCGCTCAGCTTTTGGAGCCGACATCCGGCGCACGGCCCCTGATATCGAGTTTTACGGCCGATATATAGATGATATCTTCTGCATGGTCTGGGCTGAAACCCAAGATGATGCGTATGATTATGTCGCTTCGCGCGTTCACTTCTATGAATGTCAGATAGAGTGGTCCATCTCGGACAGTTATACGACGTTTCTTGACATGACCCTCTTCTTTGAAGATGGACGGCTTGAACACAAGCCGTACAGGAAACCGATGAACCACTTTGAACGTATCCCATGGATCAGTTCGCATCCAGAATATGTTAAACGCGGCACATTCTGCTCCGAACTGAGCCGGGTCGCCACCTTATGCTCCCGTTATGACGATTTCGTGGAGGCATGTAGAGAAGTTTGCGATATCTACATTGCAAGAGGCTATCCCCCTAGGCTTGTAGCTGCATGGCTCAAGAATAACTACCAGTCACGATGGAATGCTCGACTTAGAGAGGACGAGCAGCCGAAAGCGGACGTGCTGGTCTTGAAATCAGAATACAACCTATCCTGGGATTTTTTCAACGTTCAAACGTTAGCGGAACAAATGAGAGACGGATGGATACGCGCAATGCGCGCCGTATCCTTTGGTAGCGTCAACAAGGAGGAGAGGAATATCCATGACCTCCCTGAAGAAGTTACCAAGGCCAAGTATAGTAGCGCGCTGGCTCAGACCTTGCATCGGTCGCAGCCCTATGGCGGTTCAGTCCGCCGGGAGCTCCTGATGTATGAGATGGGCCGGCGTGGGGGAGAGACCGGCTTAGCTGGGTCTTTCTCCTTTCTACGCTTGGACAAACTCGGTCTACTCGGTAAAAGACTGCTAGTCAGCAAGCGAAAGACTACGCAGCTATACGATCTAGTTTCCGCTTGGCGGAAAGTCGTTCTGGAGCAACGTGACAAGAGGGTGTTGCGCGATAATCAAAAGGAAGTTACCCTTCCGCCGCGCGTGGACTTCCACCCAGTAGTACGTCCACAACTCGAGCAAGAAGAGTCACCCCCGCGGAACCGACACTTAAGGGAACGGTCACCCGAGCACGCCCATTTGGGCGCACTGCTGGACGCCAACCGGCTTAATCTCTAGATCCTCACGTGGTTAGTTGCACGTTAAAAACGTAGAATACTCAGCTGAGACGCCCCATACGCCTCGTGAGAGTAGAGGGTCGCCAATCCTGGGTGGGGACAGGGAGAGGGAGAGGTAGCTGCGCGGCATATGTCTAGCTACGTACAGGGCGATCCAAGTAGTGGTAGTGCGTTCAAATGTCACCTAACGTTAAATACTTTGCAGTTGCGACGATTCGAAGACAACGATTGCTTCGTCAGGTCGCCGTGGAATTTTGCGGTAAGCACATCTGTTGCTTAGCGTGTAGGACAGCATACTAACCGTATGCATCCCCCTAACCCCTAACCCCCGAACCGACCGAGTACAAGGTTCGTATAGGCGTTGGGAGTGTCCTTTATCAGGTCTTACGCTAAGAACAACTGCCTACAGGTGTGTGCGCCCCAGTATGTCATGTCTGGGAAAATTCGAATAGCGCTTATTGCGTCAACGATGACTTACGCAAGTCTATCGACGAGGTCGAGGTAAGCTGGTCGCTTATTCCGGACTCCGAGCTGGTATGACTCCTCACATATCACAGAGACCCCGGTTGCTTCCAGTTGTATGTGGCCCGAGCGACGAATCCCAAGTAAGTCAATATCGTTTTCGACAAGTCGTCCGGTCTTAGTCTAACCGCACGATCCAGGTACCCTCTAGGCGTCTACCCGCGTCTAAAGGATGACGGGCGCCCTGTGGACGGGCGCTTACGGGCGCTTAAGCCCGTCCGGTAAGCGCGCGCTTAAAATATTCGAATTTTAATTTCTTTTGAGGTATAATTTTTATTTAATTATGTAATTATTCCATGGATGATCCGAGCCTAAAAATAACTCGGAATGCTGATCCACGCCAGGACTCTGGTGCACCCGCCGGTTTGGCTGGGTAGAGTATATCGAGTAAATCAATATCAGATCAGTCGACTGCATTGTCTATTCGGCTACGAAGAGCGCCTGATGAGTCTTATAAGACGAAACAGGCTGTGTTGAGTTTTCCCCTCAACACCGTTGTGCTCAGCCGTCTAGTACTCAGAGTGTCTGTTTGCTCCCTGCGTCCCCTCACATTCAGCCCAAGTGAGTCCATTCAGTAATCTGGTAAACAAATTTTGTCTTAGTCTAACACTATTCATCCATGACAGCACCTACTCTGTGCGTCTACCCATGCCAGAGTCAAGAAGGATGCCCTGTGGATGGGCGCCTAACGGGCACTTCGCAAAATGCAGAGTGCTGGTGGTAAGCGCGCGCTTATTTTATTCGAACTTATTTATCTACTTTGTAAGGCTCATGTCTACAAGCATAATTCATTTCGCGTACGAGTGGCTCAGCTAAAAGCCCTCACATCCGATCGGAGGCATGTATTGCCTTGCGGAATCTATATCCGCCCATCGTCCAGTAAGGATGTTGCGATCGGTGGCCGTAGAAAGTGATAACGGACTATGTAGAGCGCCTGATGAGTCTATAAAGACGAAACGGGCAGTCGTCGAGGATCCCCTCGACACCGTTGTGCCTAGTAGTCCTAGCACTCATCGTTGTCTTTTTATTCACACCGACCCCTAACCGAGAAAATTCGAATAGCGCTTATTGCGTCAGCGACGACTTTCGTAAGTTATCGCGCAGATCGAGGTAAGCTCCAAGATAATCCCGGACGCCGAGATGATATAACTCCTCATATATCACAGCGACCCCGGTTTCGCGGAGTTGTAGGTGGTCAGCGCGACGTATCCCAAGTAAGTCAAGTTCGCTTTCTCAAGACAATTCGCCTTAGTCTAACGAATTGTTCCAGGTACCTCACGGGCGTCTACCCACGCTCGCAAGACGATGGGCGTCCTATGGACGGGCGCTTCCGGGCTTATTAAGCGCCCGGCCGGTAAGCGCGCGCTCATTCTATTCGAATTTTAATTTCTTCAAGGACATAATTTTTATTTATTATGTAATTATTCCACGGACCGAGCACCGAATCACGTGCTCTATCCAATCGTCACGTGTACCGGACAGGTATGCGTGCCCATCGTTATCGGTGGTATCGTCCAATAGATGGACGAGTGATTGGCAATCGCGTCGATGATAACGGCTTACGTATGAGCGCCTGATGAGTCTTATAAGACGAAACGGGCTGTGTCGAGGTTTCCCCTCGACACCGTTGTGCTCGCGCCGTCTAGTACTCACCGTGTCTTTATTTTCCACCGCGCCCCTAACCCCGAAACGCTGAAGATAAGGGGATGATACTCTTGAACGAGTGCGCCACTGTTAGCAAACACCACGTCCTTGAGGCCATTGTCACCACAACAAAGGCGTAAATTTTGGAGACACTGCCTGGACCAGTATAGAGTGAGACAGCTGGTGAAGGATGGCTGGGCAAGCTGCGGATTTGGACATAAACGTTTTGGACCCGAAACAAACCTCCGGATGTGGTGACAATGTTTTCAAGGGCCATACATAGACATAGATAAAGAAGCACCAGTTTTTCTGTGGTAAACCGTGAAACTACATACATACATATTATAGCCATGCACGCTTTTGCTACAATCCACCACCATTCAAGATGTACTCAATCGCCGAATGCACATTCCCTCCTGTCGCCAACAACGCACGAACATTTTGGGAAGCGTTAGTAAATCCCATGTCCTGGAGTTGCTACGGACAACAGTCAGCTGTCATATCATACGTAACACGAACAAGGAATTATACCTGAAGCTGAACCTGGAACCGTTCCTCTGGCGGCCGTGTATCAGCAGGCGGAGGAGGCGAGCCCATAGCCCCGAGCGGACCACCAAACAGCATCTGTTGCATCAGCGCGGGGTCAAGGCCGAGGGGATTGAAAAGATTGGGAGCTGCATTGGAGGCTCCCGTGCTGGGAGAGGTTGACGAAGGGTTGGAGGCATTTGATGTGTGAGCGGAATTGGTGTTCGATGGAGAGGTGGGAGTCTGGCCGGGTACACCAGGCGCGGGGAAGGCCGGTGGGGCCGCGAAGGGATCGATTGTGGAACCATCACCTTGGACTCCCCGCATGAGGGATGCCATGCGCATGAAGCCTTGCAGTTGTTCTGGGTTTGACCTACGAAAATTGAGGAATGAACAGGTGGGCAATAGATTGAACGTACATTATCCGCCTAAATTCTTCGCTTTGAAAAATCTGTCGAACCTGAGGGGCCATCCCAGCGAGCCGCGGGTTCATAGCGATGACTTGATCAATGACGGCTGGATTGGACATCGCCTGGGCCATTTGTTGCAGTACCCGAGGATCATTGAGCATGGACGTCATCTATATAGACACTATAGGAGCTAGTCACATGGATAGAGGAAGGACGGACCATGTTGGGGTCATTAGGGTTGAGTCCAAGATCAGCAAATGGATTGATACCGGCCATGGCACCGAAACCGAGGTGACTGTTGAGCTGTGTGAGAGGGTCGTGGATATTCTGGCCGGTTTGCATGGGGGGTATTTGTGGAGGAGTAGAAGACGATGGAGAAGGCTGCGTGCGGGCTTGGCCTCTAACCATGTGGACCGTATGGCCGGATTGTATCTTGTATATCGAGAGCTGATCATCGTCCTGGGTGGCTGTGAGCAAGGATATATGAAGACGTGACTCCAACGCTTGCCTTGAGGACACGACCTAATGACAGTGAGTCGGACAGGGTCCGGAATATATCATGGCAACACACCTGAATAGATCAAACGCTGACGTTCAGCCTCAACATCTGACTTGCCTGCAATCGCGTGCTTGAGGTCGATCACGGTCTTGTCTGTTGTTATGGAAATCTGGAGCTTGAGCTCATTCGGACCTGAGATTTGTTGAGTAGGAGAGCGGAAGAGTTGTTGCAAACACACCTTTGACGTTGATTTGGATTTCGTTGTCGGCCATGGTGGTGGGGAATATGGGGAGAGGGTTGACTACGGGCCACAGCTATGATAGCATATCACGTAATCAGGGCATGTGATCAACACTATCCTATAATTCATGCAGCGGTTGAGCCTCTCCCTTGCCAAATTACATGGCTACGACAACGATGCCGATGAGAAAAATAAATCCCGTATATACCTCGCTACTCTCCGTATTACGGGTCTAGCCCGCTGCGCAGATCATCCCATGTCCCCAACTCAAAAATTGCCGGTAGCCCCTCCCAAAATTTCTGTCTTGCCTCGCGGTGCCGTCTTTCGAAATCGCGCTGGCAGGTAGGACAGACCTTGAGATCGCTCCAACTATTGTACTTCTCCAATGGATGCGGATTCATCCTCAACCTCTCGCTATCCCTCCATACAACGATGGGTGGTCGTGGACTGCAACCGACTGTGCAATGATCTGAACGCAACTCAAATTCAAAGAGGAATGCGTGGGTCAATGTCTTCTGTGCATGCCAAAGCCTGTCTTTTCCGGCCAGACACAGTGCTCTGTCCTTCCACGGCAATCTCGATTCATTGAGCAAGTCCTTGGTCGAAACGTGCGTCGAAATGTAATAGGCCCAGGGCAGGATCTGTGGGACGTTGGCCATGTGTGCCAGATTAATTGCGTCCACGAGGGCTGCAGTCTTATAGCGGTATTCCGACTTCATGATGCTATCACAGCCTGTGAGCGTCGTTGGGAATTTTTCGAGTAGAACATCGACACATTTCTTCTTGATTTTCGGCATCTCGTACTTGGAACTTATGCGAAGAATGCCGGCTATGAACCGGATGAGCGAATCGACATCATTATCTTTCTCGAGTTGGTCGAAGTAGCTATGGTGTCTTTGAGGATCCCACATGACATAGATTCAATTTATTTGACGCACAAAGGATCGTATAGTGTCCCTAATAAATCTTCCGTATCCTTGAAAGAATCTCCTGCCAGTTTTACGTATGGACATCCGTCCACCTTCGGCGCGTTGTCTGGTTGAACTAGAGAGAACATCGACCTGAACACATCAGACTGCCGGCTCAAGACGGATTGATGAACGCGAAAGAGAGTGCATTCTACATCCAAGATGATCGATCCATCCTCAAAATAAAACTTCGAATGCCGCGAGAAGGATTCGACAGTTTCTGAAGGGTGTGACTCAACGTCATTAGTTTTCGACATGGTAGTATGAGACAAGAGGCAAGAGTCAGAGTGTGCAATTACGGCTTTACCACGGTCTGAGAAGCAAGAAAGCATGCACAAAATAGGTATAACGAGGTAAATAACGATCAGCTGCCTTTATATAGGAAACGAGGGTTTGCTTGACTGGGATTTCACCTTGGGGCTCCCATCCGTCATCCCCTGTTGCCTCCGCAGCTGCTCCCACGTTCCCAGCTCGAACATCTCCGGCAAGCGCTCCCAAACTTCCTCACGACCCTTCTGATGCAGTGTTTGACAGTGCGCCACACACACATTACACACGTTCAGCCGACTCCACGTCGTGTACCTCCGGAGAGGGTTCGGAGACTTTGCAGCATCGACGAGATGCCATTCCGCATGGGGACCTCGGGCATCTGCACACAAGTACGACTCGCACGTCGGTGCACGTTGGAACAAGAGGAGAAACGAATACGAGAGGGTCATTTCTGCCCACCGCAGTCTCTCTCTCCCGATAAGACAAACAGTCTTATCTTTCCAAGAAATGTCATTTGTACGTTGTTGAAGGAGCCGTCGTGGGCTCATTCGAGCTATGCAATAATAGGCATAGGGGAGAATTTCCGGCACATTGTTCTCCTGAGCGAGGACTGCTGCTCGCATGACTGAGTCAGAATCATACTTTTCGGGCGGATCTCTGTTGGCTTTTGCGATGTAATCATTGAAGGTGGTTGGGAACTTGGAGGATAGGAGGGTAATGCACCGTTGACGAAATGAGCGAATGAGGTATTTGGTGCTAAGGCGAAGGATTCCACCCACGAATGTGAGTACGTGACCGACGTCTGCATCCGAAGGTAAATCGTCAAAGTAACTACGAATCAATAAATGTCAGCACACTGGGATCGAGGGAGAGAAGACGAACGATGGGTCATAGATAGCGCTGAGTAAACTGACAAAATCCTCCTTTGCGTCATGCAGCAGAACTACCCGACATCCGTCCACCATCTCCTCTTCTTCGGCTGTTGGCTGCGGCAGGCTGAACAAATCGTCGAATACTTCAGAATGCTTCGCTAGTATCGTTTGATGCACTCTGAACAGGGTTTTGTCGACACAAAGCACAATGGAGCCATCATGGAACCAGAAATCAGGATGTTGAGTGGCCATTAGCTTCCAATCCGTGGTAGTTGGTGGTCGCCCAGAGAGACTGTTATCTGGCGAGGAAAGATCAAGGCTGGGGTTCGGCGATGTGTGAGACATGGCGGGCGTGATGAATGTGCTGAGAAGAAAGAGAGGAATCAGGATGTGGCGGTCGTATCTACGCCATGAGGCTGAGTGTCACAGAACAGGTCGAGGAGGTCCTCGACTAGCCACTGCCACGCAAACTTGCATAACATAACAGAGATCCGTATCTTACATACTACACCACTAATCCTCGCCCGAATGCTCATAATCCCAGACTTTCCGAGCCTGGAACAGCCCCCTGGTCAGTCACAGCCTGCCGGCTATCAAATGCTGCCGACGCATCCGTTTTATAGTCAGCTTCACATCCGGCCCGACGTACCCCGAGGCGCACTCACAAGATATAAAATCGGCATGGTCAAAGGTTTATCAAGTATTATCAATGGCGCATAAACTACGGACGGTATAAAAAGCAAGCGATCGGAGGGGGTTTGCTGGAACAGCCACGCATAGTATGTGACTGCTGAAGGACTTGAACTAACGAGGTTTATTGTCGAAGACTGATGACGCGCATTCCGAAAGAAAGGCCCTCCAACAGCTCAGGCGACGCTCTTTCACGTGTATGCCTTGCATGTCCTGGTTTCGAAAGGTATTCCTATCCTAGCATGAAGTGTCATGGGATAACCAAAGGCGTGACTACGCACGAGGAACTGGATGAGCGAACGTCCTCGAGAAAATGTAGGACAATCTTTGGTGGCGGTGATACAGCGGTGGCAGTCGATGACCCTATGCACGAGTTAGAAGTGAAACGGTGTAATGGAGAAGGAGAGAGGAGCTGCGAATTAGCTTCAGGAACTCAAGGAACCGGCCCTCTGCGAGGGAGGTTTTATTACAGGCACTGTAGAACGATAAACATATTTATTCATGTCCTCTCTTGCTGACTAATTCAATAACATCTGCATTTCCGCTGTCTGTGGTAATGAACAGACAATACATAGTCTGCGGTTGGAGCCGGACCACCCTATCCAATCTTAGCTTATGCCAAATTGGCTGGACTTCGACATTCTTGCATGACACATAATATCTGATGGCAATATCTGATGGCGATGAGATATTCAGATGATCGTGTGGACTTAAGAGGACATCAAACGCAACGGCTTCAACATAAAGTCTCAAGCAAGCGTTACTAGCAAATCGCTACAGCAAGTAATAGATGAAGTAACACGACATATGTACGAGATCCACTTGAGCAAGTATCAGATAGAAGTACAAGTTACAAACGACATGACGAAGAACAACCGAGTGCTGAACTGCGATACCTATTGCGCAGGAGTAGCCTTTCCTGCTTTCGACTTCTTCTTGAACGTCAGCTTATCAAGCCAAGACTGGCGCTTCTTTTTCCCTTCGCCGGTGGCTAACGCTGTTGCTGGTACACCAGCCAGTAGAGAACTAAGAGGAGGGAGAGTAGAAATTTGGGGAGAAGTAGGTGCATTTATCGATGGTGTTGTAAGGGGGGTTGGAACGACAGTTGAAACTGGGGGAGAGGTAGGCGTACTTAACGGTGGAGTTGTAAGGGGGCTCGGTACCATGGGAGCAACATTAGGAGGTAGCCCCGACCATGGTACGTGTTCGGTACTTGATGGTGTTGGTATAGGGGATGGAATAGGCACCGCATTGGTCGGCGATGTAGGAGGACTTGACGTAGTTATCAATGTATTTGTGGGGACGATTGCAGCATTTGCGGTTGGAGTAGCTGCGGATACGACGGCAGTGGGTCGTGCTGGTGTAGGGTCTTGGAGATCTTCCCCATCATCACTTGAATCGCCTGACGAGCCGCTCGATGTCGAGGAAGCTGTTGAAGGGCGGTAGGATCTTCCATTGAAAGAAGTAGGCTTCGTTGCTGGGTTGGGTTCTGGCTGAACTCCAGGAGCAGATTGCGGAGCAGAGGGAGCATTTTGCGGAGGGCTGTCCTGAGTTCCATGGCTGAGGGATTGGGCACCTTCAGTAGGAGGGGGCTGGGGTGTGGGGACTGAATTGTTGGGAGATGGGGCCAGCTGAGAGAGACGCTGTTGTTGGGCCATAAACGCGGCGAATCCAGGTAGGTCGGGATCTTGGCCAGTAAACACAGGTGAAGGGGCAGAGAATGCCGCAAACATGGGTATAGGGACCTGGCCTTGAGGAAAACTTGGGAGGCCGGTCGGCGGAGAGTGCCCCTGGGGACGTTGTGGCGGAGGGTGTCCCTGGGGACGTTGTGGCGGAGGGTGTCCTTGGGGACGTTGTGGCAGAGAGTGCCCCTGGGGACGTTGTGGCGCCGTGGACGTGGGCGCCCAGGCAGGAAACGGAGGATAAGGAATCGGCGGAGGGACTGGTGGCCGATGTTGCGCGCCATGAGGGAGTGGCTGCTGCTGAGGCAGGGCAGAAGGCTGTTGCAGGCCAGGCAAAGTGTGGGAGGCGGCCGCTCGGATTGCTTCACCAGGAAGGAAGTTCCTGATATCGTTCGAGTTATCGTGCGGTCGATTCGTGATTTGTGGAAGATTTGAATTCCCGGGTCTTTGCGCTTGGGGGCCTGTTAAATGCAAGTTTGCATACGCTAAGGCGAGAAGATGCATCTGGTACTGCTCATTGTTGATCGGTGGAGGTGCATAACCTTGGGGGAGTGCGCTTCCGTCTTCAAGATCAATCAACTTCCTGCAGACAAGATATTCAGTGGCTAAATGCTTACCAGCATAATTCTGTCCATCTACTCTGTGTGCAGCTAGCGTATTTGTGTTGCTGGAATGGAGGTCTGCTCCTTTATCGGTGTTGGAAATGGTGCATACAGGACGTAATACTTACTGAAGGTGCGATTGTCGCGCCGGGAAAAGTCTGGGGAATAATTTAGTGTATTCCCCTCTCCATCTACTTTGACGGATTGGTCGTGTCGGTGATTGTGTTGGTCCCCCTTCACGTCATAAAAGTTTCCTCCGTTGATCTCAAAATCGGTTGCTCCTTGGAAGAAAGGCATGCCTCGAGAAGGACGGACTCAGGACAAGGAGGGGAGGTGGACAAGCTGTGGAGGAAGAGAGGAGGGTGGGAACGGGAAATGGGTTTATGTGAGGCACCAATAATGGTAGATTAAATCTAGGGTTGCTCGAAGGCTATGTAAAGGCTGCTCGTTATTGGTCAAAGAGTTAGCCGCCGTGACGAACGAGATCCCACCGGCGGTTACAGAATATGTGAGAAAGTGTTTTTTTTTGAGCCGAAGTTTAACGGTAGGAAACTGGTTACCGCGTTGAATATCGTACCTCAATCCGTCAGAAAGCAAGGCATGACGCGAACGATGAGACTTAAAATTCTCATGAATACGAGAAATTGGCGCGCATCATGCGGCAAGATCCGCTCATTGTGCCAAACTAGAAAAGCTGCAACAGGGTACAACGTGTCTTTCCATGCGCTACAGATCAACATCCGTCTTGGTATGTGAGGCGTCGGTGACGTGCGAGCCCCGGTGAGAAGCGATATAGCACCACTTCCTCACGCATAACACATAATGATAATGAGCGACAGGCAACTTTGAGGTCTCACCCTGCGGCGGAACTCGCGGATGCACTGATCCTTAGAAATATGTCGCACGTGGAGTCGTTAAATGGTGTTTTCTATCCTCAAGAGTTAAAACATGTTGAGCCATATTGAACTGTCCTTGTTCGAACTCAGGTCTAATAGTGGATGGTTGTAATTTACTTGTTCCAAACAATCTCTTCGATTAGCATTTGCAATAATCGTACGTTCACAAATCCGGTTCTAGCGTTGCTTGAAGTGATGCTACATTCATCCTTTACACGAATCCCAGTTCAAGTTGATGCCGCGTTTCGGTATCTAGGACCGGAGAAAGCGCTGGTCATTGTGGTAGTGATTGTGTTTCGGCAGGTGACAGTATGGGCGCTGCGCATTTTGTCGTGTCTTATGAACTCATCCATTGGCAGTTATCTCAAAATACTCGATGCCCCTAAGTCCTTGAGCGTGTCTTAACGTGGCTTTCGGGAGGTGGAACATTTCAATCCTCTCGAAGGAGAGAAGAACCACTCTTGCTTCACCTGTTTGGCTACCAAAGCATCACAGCTCTGACGAAATAACAACTCACCCTCTCCAAGGCATACATTATGATTAAGTAGTATTTGCTCTGGCTCCTCTACTCTATTACGTACTTGAAACCTATGTTCCTTAGTTAATCCACAGTTCTCACTCGAAGTCCAAGACGTCTCAACTTATACAGGGTGTAAATTGCTACTAGCCAGTCTCAGCGTCAGCAATGGTTTATATTCTAAAGAAGCTCACTCATATGGAGCCCTCCGAAGGACCAATAGTCACGTTGAGTGTTAGTAAATCGAGTAGTAGCGTAGTGATCCAGAGACAAAGACAACCTTCCGAAGAGGTCTGCGATATTGTGGGTGCCTATATTCCCCCAGTGCTCAAACACAGGAAAATTAAACCAGGCACCCTACCAGGATAGGAACAAAGGTCGCACTAAATAAGGTGAGTTGTCCAAGTTCATAGCCTTCATTGGTGAAGCGGGAATTACACGTATAGCTCAAGCGGTATACAAGAAAACCAAGGTTGAGCCGGCAACTCCTACACAACAAGACACCCCGGGGTATTCATTCCATAATTGACTAGCCTTTGTGTACCCCCCGTAATAGATCTACGAGAGTCCGGGGACCGCCCCTGCGTCGAAGATCACGGAAATTCTGCTCAGCGGTAGATATCCCTCGAGGAATGTTCTGTGCAAGGGACAGGGGGATTTCAACCACTCGAATCGATCAGATGGCCGATTTTCGCCCGGCCACAGTGATCCCCGAAGTTGGTGGTGGTCCGGCAAGGTATGGGCAACAGAGCTGCTGTACGTACACGTTCATGTGCCAAAGACGCACTCAGGCTGTGGTACTTCCTTATTTCTGTTCTTCGCAGCTTTTCTCATGGAAGTGCTCAAGTAATTGTGCTCTGTGGGTAAAACATCATCGCCATAAGGCGGCCATGAGAGTCGAATATCTAGCGGAGGTCCCAGCGAGTGGAGCCTAAGGAGGCTGCTCTCCAAATCATGATAGTATGACAGCGGAACTACATAGCAATCTCAAGGATTTAACACCTACTGCCACCTTGTACCTTGCGTGATAGACGGCTGGAGAAGCACTGCATTCACACAGCCCATGATCCATGCGTTTCTATGTTATGTGTATGTGCGTATGCGGGGAAAGAACTACGCAACCAAACTTTTCTGGTACCATAGCCGAAAAAAGCTTTGATTCCAGCCAAAAGGGATATATATAAGATGTAAGAATTATTAAGCATCCGCCCAATGGATTGGCAAGAACAACGAATACAAGCTATAAGGGTATAAGACAACCAAGAATAGAAGACCGTATCTTCGCTCAGCTCAATATATACAGTGGCTACGTCACGTGATGGCTAGAAAGGAGCGAACGACCCCGATGAGTCAAGAGAATACAGAGTGAACGTGGCAAATTAGTGAGTGAGAGCGTGAACAATTGCAACTGAAGGTTTGAGTCGAGTGAGGTATCCAAGAGTCCGCCGTTTTGATTTGCCGAAAAAGTTGTCATAATTTGATTTGATCGATTGATCAATCAAGGTCAGTGCGGCCGGCTGCTGACTGACTCGTATTTGGCATGACCGTGGACCGTCGTCGCTGGTTGTGACCCTGGCAAGAGAGGTAACGTTGATGCGGACAGGTTCAAATTCGACCGCGAGCGCGAAAGTATGTCGGATGCAACGTCATTACCATACTGCTCAGTCAGTTGCCTGTTACGTTGTCAATGAGCAAAGGAAGGACAAGAAGAATACATTGAGAAACGCACTGGGCATAGTTTTCCATGATGACGGCCATGCTGTTCATGCTCAAACGATAGGCCTTGGGCATCATGCCCTTGCCAAAGCGGTAGGTGACGTGATTAGAGCATAGAAGAGCAGCAACCATGATAGCAATGTGCAAGGGGACAAGCGAGAAGACAACGGTGTACCATCTCTCCAACACCATGCGCTCATACACCATGTAGGGAAGCTTGCATCCAGGGAGGATACTGCGTGCATAGCAAGTCTGGGAAACTGTGGCCTCAACAAATGGGCTAAAGTACCCGCAGCACTTGAGTTGGTTTTGGATTCGCAACCGACCCTCGGCACCAAGATTCCTGGACCACTGAGCGTTGATCTTGCCCTCGAGGTTGAAGGTACGCTTCTTGTAGGTGATATAACCGGGCGTGACAAGGAAAGCGAAAGTGATCCAGAGAAGGAAGGTGTACCAGGCGAGGAAGGCGCGATTATTGAGGAGGATACCTGCCCAGCCGAGGAGGGAGGTGAAAACACCAAGACATGAAGCAATGGTGGATAAGGCGAGCTCTGTGTGGTTCCCGACGCGGACGACGTCAGCGTGTGTCCAGATATTGAACCAGGTGAGAAGGCAGAAGATAAGAGCGGTGAGGGAATAGATGGTTAGCTGGAGGAGCGTGAGAAAGGTGAATAGAATACGACGTGGAGAAGAGAGGGGAAACATACGAGGATATTGGCAAGGAAGAGAATCCATTTGAACTTGGTCCAGCGCATTCTTCTACCTGTCGTGCGATCCTTGGCACCGAACCAACCGCTCTGAACGCCGTCGTAGTCTTCATCGTTGGCGCCTGGCATCCGGGCTTCGCCGCTGCGAAAAGCCTCGACACCACCCCCAAGCTTTGGGATACCGAGGCCAGTCGGAGCGCCCTTGCGTCTGCGAGGACCACCAGGTGAGAGCATGGCATCGGAAAACTTGGAGGGAACGTAATTGACGGAGAGGGAGACGCTGCTGGCATCCGTTGCCGGGCGCATACCAGGTGCAAGGCCAGCGAATGGAGCGTTGTTGAGCGTCGGGAGGCTGTTGGAATGAACGAAATCTGAGGAGGTGGTCATGTCGGCAAGGATGTGGCGGGTAGAGCCCGCCTGGGAGTAGGCCGAGTTGGCATGGGATATGATAGAGGCGCGGCGGGACGATTGGCTGTTGTGCTCTGCATGAAGGGGCATGTTGTAGAAGACAAAAAAAAAAAACAAGACTTACGGAGAGCCGTGGTCCATCTGGGGGTGGTGCAACAAAGTGGTTGGGAAGGAAAAAGAGGGTTGGTATGGTAAGCAGAATTTCCCATGCAACGCCGAATTCAATGACGCTTGATACTTACCTCATTTCCCCCTGCCCGGCCTCCGTTCGAGTCGAGGTACGTCGACCAGACACGCTGCATAGCTGGTTTGGACGATATTTTACAAATGAGAGAAGGGTATGTTTGCCAATTGTCAATATTCCCATAACAAGCACTTCTGCGCCATCCCCTGACAACCGACCATTCCAAGCCAAATATATCAAATCTATATCTCCCCTCCTGGCCTACTCCATCGCCACATCACTCCTCATTCCAAATTCTCCGCGAACAAAGTTTGAATCCACAATAACCCAGTAATAATCCTTGCGCATGTTTTCTGTTTTCGTCTGATCAATATCTGTTCGCCAGTCACCACGTTCTATCTTTGGCGTCTTGTGCTTGATTTAGCGCTCGTTGACATGGGCCTCGCTTGCTATCTTCTATCATACCGACCTCTATTAATCTCAATCCCTCCGCCCACCGACACGGATCTATCTCAACAATAAACGGCTGCCTGAGAAATCTTATATCTATACTCCATCGGTCCTGGCTTCTAGGCTTCCCATCTTCCTCACCACGCAACACTGCGTCCAGCTCATGAACCTTATCATGAAAGCCCTCAAGCACCATATGTATTTCAGTCTTCTCTTTGTCCGGTTTCGAGCACGTCATATGACGCATTATCTATCATTCACACCCCATTCACTTTCGACCGTATCGTCTTCTCTCAACGCATGTTACCAAATCATCTCCCAACTATCGCATTCCATTGCCATGTGCTCCCACTCATCATCCTTTTTGGTCCCCGAGGCCATCGAAATGTATAAAACCTCTGTGGAGGACTATCTCTTCTTCATCAAGTCTTGACTTGAATTCCCCCAGAGGTCTTACCTCCATCTTCCCAACCTTTCGACAGAAAATGCGCTTCACTGCTACATTCGCCACTCTCGCCATCTTCCTCACTCCTATCCTTGCTGCTCCCTCTCAACATCTGCATACAGTTGAGAAGTATGAAGGCGAGACTACGGGCCGTTACATCATCACCCTCAAAGCTGGCGTCGACAAGTCTGCCCTCCGTCTGGCCGGCGAAAACCCTTCCATCACTCACCAGTGGGATGGCGCTATCAACGGCTTTGCTGGCCACTTCGATGAAGCGACCATTGAGGCTCTTCGTGCCAACCCTGACGTCGAAACCATCAGCGAGGACGGCATCATGCATACCTTTGTGACTCAGTCCGTCCTCTTGGATACCAATTAACGCCGATAATGCTTACCTTGTATTGTAATCTCAGATCCAATGCTCCTTGGGGTCTCTCTCGTTTGAGTTCGGCCACCAAGCTCAGCAACCAAGATACTAGCGCTTTGACTTACTCTTACACCTACGACTCCTCTGCTGGTGCAGGTGTTGACATTTACATTGTTGACACTGGCGTTTTCACATCTCACGTACGCCCTCGTGGCATTACCACATCATAAACATACTTACCTGTCGTTCAGTCTCAATTTGGCGGCCGTGCCAGCTGGGGTGCCACATTCGGTGGTTATGCGTGAGCTCCGTCTCGTCTCAATTTAATAACTTATTTATATCTGAGCTTCTTTTTCGCCAGCGATGCTGATGGTAACGGCCACGGAACCCACTGCGCGTATGTTCTTCCGTCACTCCTTATCAGAATACAAATCTGATCCGATGAGATTCCAGAGGAACTGCCGCAGGAAGCCAATTCGGTGTTGCGAAATCCGCGAGCATCGTCGCCGTCAAAGTTCTCAGTGACGCTGGTTCTGGCTCCGTGGCAGACATGTACGTTTGGGCATACCTTGTCTCGTTTAATGACAGGCATTAATCATACCACTTAGTGTTTCTGGCTTGAACTTCGTTCTCAACCAACACGCTTCGACGGGACGTCCTAGCATCGTTTCCATGTCTCTCGGTGGTAGTGCCTCCACCACTCTTGACAACGCTGTCGCTTCTGTCCGTCTTCTCAGTTCTTTCTCCTTTCCGCCAAGTCATCTGATGTTTCCACCAGCTCACAAGCGCCGGTATCCACGTTGCCGTCGCAGCAGGTAACTCTAACACTGATGCAGGCACAACCTCTCCCGCACGTGCTCCCTCAGCAGTCACCGTCGGTGCGAGCACCATCGCTGATGCTCGCGCCTCATTCTCCAACTACGGTTCCGTGGTCGACATCTTTGCTCCTGGCCAGAACGTTATCTCTTCTTGGATCGGCAGCACCACAGCGACTAACAACATCTCCGGTACTTCAATGGTATGCATCCCTTCGTGTGTTAAGAGGGGCAAGGGCCGTATGTTGACGGACGTCATTTCAGGCCACACCCCATATTGCGGGTCTCATTGCGTACCTCATCGGTCTGGACGGTAACGTTTCTCCAGCAGCCATGAGCGACAAGATTAAGTCGCTTTCACTCAAGGGCGCCCTCAGTGGACTTCGTATGTGGTTCTGTTACCCACTTCCTATCCATAGACGTCTGACGTTGACCACCAGCCTCTGGCACTCTCAACGATCTTGCCCACAATGCATAGATCACACTAGAGTAAATATAACTTCCCGATATTCTCCTTCGAATAAAGAGCATTCCACGATATTGTATGTTACGTCCGGCCTTTGTATATACAACACGTGGCAACAATGAATTGGCTTTGGTTGATGGGTAAGAAGGACCGGACTTGGATGCCAGCTATGACAATATCCATGTGATAAGATGTTGGTCATTCCAAGCGTTTGTGAATTGAGCCGCGGAATGGGAAGTGGGCTTCGCTCCGAATAAGCGCAAGGTCTCCCAACCTTCGAGCCAATAATATCGCATAAACGACCTGCATGGTACTCCCAACACCGGAGTGGCAACACTTCCCACGAATACCACGGCCTTTGAGCCACAGCTTCAATTTCACTACTGACGGAGGGGGTGACCGATGATCCTCCGACCCGCAGCTGCAAAGCACCGCACTTGCTAGCAGGTTATTCTGCTTTCAGTGCTCCGTGATCACATGCGCTACAGTCAAAGCCAGGGCATGTGCAAATGACAGTGTGGATAGCCTTCTTGATATCGAATGCCAGCATTTCGGGGCAGAAGAAAGTTGCTCCGCTCTAAGTGTGGCCCGTCGGATAAAGAGCATCAAGAATCATACTCTTGTGTGACGACAAGTAACGTCCTCGTCTCTCCCGCTTGGGTCGATAATACTGATGAACCTCCCCCCACCGTAATTAGGTTCAACACGCAGTCAAACAATGTTTCGGAGAACCAATTGGATGAGTCTATGATACACACTCGTTAGCATAGACCCCGTGGGCCAGTCTGTGTTGTTTTACACTCGTTTGGACGGTTTCCCTTCTTGGAAGTTAATCTGGCTGTCATAAGTTCTAGGCGCACATTGCGTCTGGTTCGTACTTAATCCAGGGTCATAGCAAGAGGAGATAAAAGGGCCGACCAGGTGGATTAAGTGCTGGCCATTATCGGTTCCTCCAAGACCATCGTCACTTCTGGTTCATATACCTTTTTCGTCAATCAAATCTTTGTTAATACTTTCAATAGCCATGTTCATAACTCGTATAGAGGTGTTGAATAGATGTGTTGTCCGGTTATCTAACAAGTGCCCTCCCAATATAACTATGTCAGTTAAGGTGAACATATGGTCTATGTCGCGGCCAAAATTGATTTTTCGGAGTACTTGTCGACCGATCCTCCGCGACTCCCAAAATCCCCGACAGATGTGGCCAAATTTTGTCTGGCGACAAAAGCGAATGGTATGTTATAGACCTCCGATATAAAACCCCCAACACAGAGTTGCTACCGTGTCCGAGAAGGAAATACTGTGGCCTTTAACACAAGGAAATTAGTTCCAAAGTCACCGAAAGTTGAGGATCTCACATGTCCCAGTGCTCATCGTTCTCGAATTCTGAGAAACGTTCAAGGTCCTGACGAGTGAAGATGAGATAGGTGTGATGCTTCATTAAGACCGGCGAATATAGCTACCAGTGGAGCTGAGATTCGTGCCAACCTCTTGAAGGCGCCGACCAGGCTTCTCTCGGCCTCTGCTATGGGGTTCACGTGCATTAGTTGATAACCGCCGATGCGTTGCGCCTATTCGAGGTGCTCGTCAGTCAATCCCAATTGAAGATATGAAGTTTGGATACCGTTAAAAGCTTGAGCAAAAGAGGCCGTTGAAGGAAACGTGGATCTAAAAAAGCCCACTTATTATAGTTAAATGCATGAAGCGTACGAGCCACATCCAAGGTAGTGAGAAGGATAGACCCTGCGGTGAACAAATCTTGCTGTGCCCACTCCAGTACGTCGCAGGCTAGCGTGGAGGGTACAGAGACCTCAGGCCAAGTAAGCCCAGCTCGCATACAGGCGCTCACAACCGGATCTTCAAGTAGAATTGGGTTCTGAGCAACACGACTTTCCACTAGGGCGGTGGCTACTAGTTCCGAGCCCAAGATATGTAAGGCGCGTTTAACGACCTCCGACAGGAAATCTATGTGGTTGAAGGAGAATTTTTCGGACCGGCGAGGATCTCGGAGATAATCCTCGAATGATTGGTGAAAGAAATATACTTCGACTTCTTCGGCTTTGGAAGGGGAAGGAATTTGCAGCACGGAATGAAGCTTCCCCAGAGAGCCATAAAACGTGGCACCATCGAGGCCGACGTAATTAGCGAGTAGGCGAGGGTTAATCCGATTATTGACTCGGGTGTTGCAGATACCGCGAAGGACGTGGAGCGTCGTGGGTAAAACATCGTCCGGAATCCCGGAGAGAATCCGGGCGTAAAGCACGTCCAATGCCTGGAAGGGATTTCTCGCACCTACCACCCGCGACGTTTCAATAACTGGCATTATCTCTTTTAACAACATTTCCGGATTCCGACGTTGAGGATCATCGATGAACCTGATAATTGTGGATGCGAAGGCGAACAGGCCAGAGGAGACGTCAATAATCTTCATTAGACGTCCATCGCCAGGCCACGCCGCATCAAGAAAATTGCTGTGTTTTTGGAAGATTTCCTTGAAACTGTTCCTGATATACAGGGCAACATCTCCTCGACCTTCCTCGGAGTCGATCTGTAGCACCTCGCGCCAACATAGCGCTTCGAATTCAGGCTTAGCCAGCATGGCTAGGAGATGAGGTTCTGGCCGACTGCAGATCATCCAGAGAACGGGAAGATCGACTGCCCCACTGACTACACCACTGATAAGCTCTACGATCTTACACTGGGTTTCGTCTCCTTCACATTCGTCTAACCCATCCAAGATGATGAGCAACTTTCGCTTTGGCCGCATTCTCGATAGTGGATGCGAAATAAGCGTCCTGAACTGAATATGAAACACCTTTGCCCAAAACATGGGCTCACTGGCGAGGACTTGTCCAACAAGCGCCCGATACTCCTCGTTGCGGACGGAGAGTTGATAGGCGATGGTGGTAAAGACGCGGTTGGGATCCTTGCGATCATTGTCTCTGGAGAAGAAGAAAGCAGCCCCGAGGAGACCTTTCTCCTCACAGTATTCCGCCACCGTCTGTGCTACGGCCGATTTTCCAACGCCAGCAGGACCATGAATCCATAGTACGTTTCGATGTCGGGATGGATTGCCTAACCATGTTGTGATGTCACGCATGAGAGTTCCTCGAGTGCCTGGATAGCATCTAGGCGGTGGATGGCGAGCCGAGGAATCATGTTCAGCTCCGGGCGCTATGTGTTGGGATAGGACGTCAAGGACTGGGACGTTACTCAGTACTAAGTAATCTTGGACATGACATTATTCAGTACCTGTTCTTCCTCGATCTAAATAGTTGATGATTGTCGGTCTGTCCATCATGGTCAGGTCGTTCAGAACAAGATCGTGCGCGCCTGGAAACCAGCTACTGGTTCCTATACGATTATCCCATTGTTATCGAACAAAGGAGCCGACGTTGTACAAAATACATACTGCTTTGCGCGACATGATTTTCACCGTGCTTGCCTTTCTCCTTTTTACGCAGAAACCATTTCTTGAGCAGCATCGGATAAAAATGGGGGGAAAAGGTGGGTTCAACATGCTTGTATCGTTGATCTAGCTTATTCTCAGGATCACATTACTTTGTACCTAAGAATAGACGGGCGAGCTCTCAGCTGCCCGTGACGTGCACGTAATTTTCTCGTATTCTGGAATTGCTTCCCCGTTGAGCATTTGCAGGCGGTCACCACGCCACCAAATTTCGCCTTCAAGGACCAAGTTCCTGCATTGAGGGAGCGTGAAATTTAAGAGGTGTGTGGTCCAAGGGAATCAATCGAGCTTTCGCCTTTCTGGTCCAAGGTGCCTGGTCCTTGCTCGGGCTCGGAGTCGATAGAAGAACAAAACACGGCCCGCGCACGAGCGGAAAAATTCCTCCTATTCATCCTGGCTTCGGGTGATATTTCCAGCTTCACACAAGTCGTCCACACTATCAGAGTAGACGAAGAATCCATCGCATGCAGGGTGCGGTCTAGCCTGAGGTGCCTTCGTAAGAAAGGCATGCATCACCTGGCCAATCTATCAGACCGTCAGAGGGCGTCATAGAAGTCTCAAGAAGATTCGTACAGTAAACGAGGTGCAGGCATACGTCGGAAAATAGACAAGTCTTGCATCTGTGCAGGCTAATAGCTGCGTTATACTCATCCCATCTTCGTAATCGTGCTCTTCACTTCCAAAGATCTCCTCGAGAGTATAACATGGTCTAGTGCCCACATCTCTTCCATGTTTGACCGGAATCTGATATAAGACTACCCCGCTGAGGCCAAACTGCTCGAGTCGGGCGAAACGTCGGTTCTTGCGCCATCCCTTGGTAGGGATTGTGTCCGCTAGGTCAGAATATACGCAGACGCTGAATATATGCTTCCAAATGTCCCCGGGAGGATGGCTTACACGACGTAGGGTCGGTGTGTAAGGTTCGAAAATGACCGTACGGGATGCTGGTCGCAGGATTTGTGAGAGGCGGTGGCTCCATGGCAAAACAGGGGTATGGAGGCCGCTGTTCATGCAGCTAGTGAGATATGCAGGACGTTGTGGTGTTAGGGGTTGAAGCGTTGATGTTGTGAACAAGACTGCACATGTCATAGCGTTGGGTGAGCTAAAAATAGTTGAAGAGATAAGTACATGATCGAGATTCGACAAAGACCTCAACACTCTGATACTCCGGCGGCTTTGAGTAGATCCTCCACCTCCACGTCTAGAGGTCGTCAGACGACGCAGCAGATTGGACGATCATGACTCACGGTCTTCGGTATGTTGCATTCTTGATGCGAATGAACAAGTATTATCTGGGAAATTCATGTACCTCGCACTGGATACAATCAATACCAACGGTCACTTACCGGGACCAAGGACAAACTCTCCACCCAGCTGAGATAAGTTCCCCTGTTTACCGATCAACCCAGGATTTGTTAGAGGACCTCGCTGTAAGTATTGTGAGAAGCCGAGAACATTACGGGTGGGAAACAAGGACGCACCCAGATACTCAATAGCGTGCCAACGACGATATTGCGATGGATATAATTACGTGTTTTTTCGGATGCAGGGGTCCTTGATAATCGCTCAAGGTTCATACCGAGTGCGTGATACAGCTCTCGAGTAGGGTCTGCGTACACCTTTCCCTTGAATCCCGTTCGCTCTGCGGAATGCAGGTTGGAACAGGATTGTGTCAAGCAGCTAGGCTTACCGGCATAACCCTTTATGGGCTCCCACCCTCCACAGCCGATCACAACTATTTTGGTGTTGGCAGATTCCAGCCTTTCTTCTGGCACGCTTGCTAATGCTTCGACGTACTCCTACACTGCCGTAAACAACTTGAGCATTTGACAAGGGATTAGGGGACCACACCTGACATCTCTGTAGTCAGGTAAGCAGGCGGCGTGAATGAAATGAATTATTGAAGGTGTAACCTGCCTACCCCGCAGAAGAAATGACCTGGAGCAGTCAATGAGCAGTGCCCCGCTAACACGACGGGGGCAATACCGATCACTCACGAATGAACACTACTATGGTTTTCTGGGTTTCATAGATTGAACTGAAAGGTACCCTTCGACCCTGGTTATCTAAGACGTTGAGGGTAGCTGCTTTTTTCAGCTCGTCTTCAGTTGGAACATATCGAGGGTCGGCCATGGTGATGGTGGTTGGGATGAGTGCCAAGCGCTGACGGCTAATGGGAGTGAGCTAAGAATAGCATGTGACATCGTGGGAAAGTGTCTAGGTAGTGAGTGATTGTCAGGGAGGAGGAGGCACGTGTTCTGACTGGACACTGAACATGTCGCTGTCAGCTGCTGGCTTTGAGGGCCAGGACGCCCTTTTCAAGAAACATGACAATAAAGAAGTCCCTCCTCAGCTTACTAGAGCAGCTCTGAGGCTGGAATTCCCTCCTTCCTATGTAGTCGTCGGTGCTTACCGGCTGCTTACGGACAAGACTTTATTAAAACCCTCCTGGGACAAGTGTAGACACGCTGCAAGGCGTGGAGCCATTGTTGGAGGTATTTGGGTGAGTATTTCATTGACGCAATAAAATATACTCACCTGCATCTGATATATGTTATGCACAGGCTTTCTTGACTTTTGGCATCCAGAAAAAGTTTATTGAGATGTTCCTCCAAAAGTACGCACACTGCCACTCGTCCTGTTCGTCCATTGATTCCGCGAAGCTCACCAAAGGTCACCGGACTTTCAACTGACACTGTCTTTGGGTTTAAAGTACCCTTTGGTGTCCATACCTGTGCGCCTCACTACTACCTTCTTCGCTCACGAAGTTCACACAGCCTTCAGACGCTGCCATTCTTCTCCTTGGTTCCCAAGTGACAACGATTATGCGCTTCTTCCTGGCACGCAACATGGCCATAGCCAGGGACCGTGCATGGGCATATACTGTTGAGTCCCGCGGCAAAGGTCCCGATTTTTGGCAGCCTTACGTCGAGGAGTGGGACCAGCCCCCGCGCGTGGATACGAACAAGTCTTTTATGGATCGTGTGTTGGGTAACTGGTTCGGACGATACGTCGTTAAGCAAGGTGAGTGGAGGTTATATCACTCTCTCAGTTGCGCTCCCACTGACTGTCTTTCTCAGTTCTCTTGATCCCATTCAGCTTCTATCCAATCTTCGGCATTCTGATATCAGCCTGGCTCAAGGCCCTCGGAACTGCTCGCCATCTCCACAGACGTGTACGTTATCTCTTACGTGAACCGGATTCCACCTGACCACCCGTAGTACTTTGAAGCAAAGAAGATGACGCCTCACCAGATTGCAGTGTTCATCGAAGAACGAAAGTGGGACTACAGAGGTGAGGCGCGACATGTATGCCATTAAGCGAGAACATGGCCTGACATAGAAGTTCACAGCCTTCGGATTCGCGGCAGCTCTGTTAGAAGGTCTTCCAATTGTAGGTTTGGTCTTTATGATTTCCAACCGTGTTGGTGCCGCAATGTGGGCGCATGGTATGTATTCATAACGTTTCAGAGCCCAACAGAATTATTCAATCGCCTCAGACCTTGAGAAACAACAACACTATATTGCGAGCGAACGCCAAAACAAGAAGAGCTGATCTTCCCATGGGTTGATGATATCTAAGCGCTTCCCATGTGCCTTTGGTATAGCCACAGTTTGGTGAGCATTCGACAGACACTGCAATGACCACCACATCACTCAATACACAGCTGGCTAGTGTTCTTCTCATGTATTAGCATATCTGATGTTGGCAATGGATCTGCGCGCTTGTGTTATCTTATTCCGTGACTACCTGAGGTATGGGCGCTTGTATGAGAGCATGTGCCCTACACGTTGCACAATGGCCATCATTGATATATCAACCGCTGCTATCGCAGACGATACAACCCGCTCCCAACCATCACCCGTCCCTTTTTGCTTTCTCCCCGCTATCATGCCCTTCTTCACTGGCGCTCATGGTTTCATTATCAACGGGGACAATTCAAAGGATAAACCAGGTGATAATCCTGAGGAAGAAGCGGCACGCGCGATGCAAAGGGCATCGCAAGCAGTCGAGGTGGCTACTAAAGCTATCAGTCGAGATTTGCTTCCATCAACAAGTACGCTGTCGATCTTCATCCAATCCCAAACCATTGTTCATGTTGGTAAAATTTCATAGTGTTTGGTACCCCGCAAGCACTCTCTATGGAAGCGAGGCAGGGTAGCAAGTATGTGACGGCGGGCTCAGGGAGCGGTACGTCCGGCTTCAACCATCCCTCCTGTTCACGACAGTAAACCACAATCATATTAGCGACATTCAAAGGATTTATATCGCCGATGTCCGAAGAGGAGGCACAGGACCTGGAGATGCAATTGGCCAATATGAGAGCGCAACTTAAAGACCGGAAAGAACGAAAGGCGAAGAGAGCAGAAGAAACGAAGAGAGCAGAAGAAGCGAAGAGAGCAGAAGAGGAGGCGAAGAACAGAGGGAGGAAACCCGGAGCCCCAGTTAAGGGTCCCCAAGGGGAAGCTGGTTTGAGTGGCTTCCCCCCAACAGGACCATATCCGGGTATGGTTCCCCCACTCGGCGCGCTACCTCCGGGCGTTAATCCCTTGATGCCCCCCGATCCTCTCACCGCTGGGATGAACCTTCCCCTCCCACCACAAATGTTGAATGTCCCGATGGGACAAGGTTTCCCACCTTCATTTGTTCCGCCAGTCCCGTTTGACCCGTCAACAGTTCCTCATTTCGCGTTCCCCCCTCAAGGACCTGGCAACCCGCCATTCCCACCTTTCGCCCCCATGCCCATGCAGAATAGTTCTGGCCTCACATTCGATCATCAGCAGTTTGCTTCCATGTCGTTCGGTCAGCCTCCACCCGCTGCCGCCGGCTTTATGAGTCCTGTTGATCCGTTTGGAGGAAATCCGAGAGCCGCTACCCAGAGCCATGAAGCGGGCGCTCAAAGGGTGAACCAGGAAATGCCAGTTCGGGGCCCGACAACACCCATTCCACCACCACCCACCGAAGGGCCTCAAGGTGGGGCGGACAAGTAAACCAATCAGAAACACAATCTCCTTCACCAAGGCGAAAGCATCGGTCTTCGCCAAAGTTAAGTGGCCTGCGTGTGCGCAGTAGCAGAACAGGTTATGGTTAACTTTCGCCCAACTTTCTAGAAATCAACCTTGCAATTCCACTAACTTTTCCCTGTAACCTTTTACCCCTCTCAAGGCCCCCGAACGCCCCTCATTTCTTATGGGTCCCAATTCATTTCAAAGCCATGTATTTATTTTTCCACGTACTGCATCCCCTCCTCCTTTGACGTTTTTAGACATGGTCAGCTCCACTGCCAGAGCTCGGGCCAAGTTTGAGACCTCGGCCCTCAGGCCTCAAATAATTAGGGTAAAGTCCCGGGATTCAACTCCTCATCCCCATATCTGACTGGTGAAGAGTAAAAGGTCGGGTAAAAAGTCTATCTCCCTCGCTATCGGCCTCCATGTGATTTTAGAATTTACCCGCAAGAGCTCGTCTATCGCCGATGATGGCAATAACGAGTAATATAGTGTAAGGTTTACACGATAAAAGCGTCCCTCAACCCCTGGTGACCTCGAGCGCACGTTGTACATATTGTATCATCCGCGAGAAGGCGGTCGGTGCCATTGAACCCGACGGCTTTGTCTTTGTGTCACAACAGAGTGCCCATAAAATTGTCATGTTCGATGAGGCGAGGCGGTAGGGCTCTCACAACTGACCCACGCATTGAGTATTCCGATGGACAGCCCGATACAGAGCGTCGTGACTTGTAAGTCTTGCACCGGCCTTGTCGTATGTAAGCGTAGACAGTCAACACTCTTAAGTCACCAACCAGGTGAGACTAGGCTTCGTGGGGGACATATCAGCTTACAGTCAAACCATTCCAACTGGGATGCGGGTGCTGAACAAAAGAGAACAAAAGCAAAGATCATACCGAGCTCCTTCAATAAAGATGCCTAGAATAGCTTGATTTGAGCCATTCTTTCAGGCCCGCCCGCTTGAAATTATCCGAGGCGAAGTATTCAGGTCGTACGTCTGAGTGGAGGTCGTGGTATCGTATGTGCTGTAGCCAAGAATAGAATGTTTCGAGGCCGAGAGTGCATCCTCATTCCCCATGTGCCTACCAAGTGACCGAGGTGAGCCGCCTACCTATTCCATGCACTGTCTTAATATTCATCATGTCGCAGTTGTCCGTTACTTTTCTGCATAATCCGCCACTCTGCCACTATCAGAGACCATACTACACGTACTCAAAACTTCAAATACGTCTGTGTACATATATTACTGGTCTCGCTGCCTAAGTTTGCCCGTACAGGTAATCCACTTTGTTTAATCACATCCCAGTCTCGTCTAACGAAAATGCTCCAGTGAGAAGCAAGACAATGGGCGCCGTAATAGGGATTGCAGAAATGAACCTTTTGGCTGGGCGGGCTGGGTCGTAGCGTCTAATGATGTGCCAGTCGCGGCCACGGTCGCCTTCTGTCCTGAGGTTGTAAGGTCTGGGGTATTCAACGATGCTAAGTCCATCCGTGGGCATGAAGGGGGATCTTGGGAATCAACCATTCTCTCGTCTTCCAGATCCCAGCGCACCATACATACGAGTTCTGAAAGGTCTGATGACGCCCCTCTTAGACCGTCCCTGAACCCTTTCCATCTTTGTCGAATCACCTCAATCTCTTCCTGCGAAGGTAGATTGAATTTAAGGAATCCTATATCTTGTAGCTGCCTCTCCACCTCTCTGAAGTACTCGACAACTGGAAGAAAAAGTGCGTCGCATTCATTGACTGCATAGAGAAGATCGGTGACGACCTGAGCGTGTTCAGTGGTCAAGGCAGTATTTAGCGCCGTGTCCCCGCCTGGCACATATTTGTTAGCTCTGCAGACGGCTAGTATATCGAGAATCAGAGACAGGTCTCGCCGTTAGTGAGTGCTGCGGAAATCTGTTGTGCCGCAGCCATGATATCCTGCCCAAACCTCACCAATTCTTCGTGAGTTTCGTTGACTAGGTTTGCGACGAAGTCTGCCCTCCAGGCGGCGATGTCAGCTTGTTTAAGCACCTCCTCCGTCAGCAGTGTTGTCGACAACGAGTCAACAAACCGGAGCCAGTAGGATGTAAAGTCTCTTGGGTGGAAGATAACCCCGAAAATCGTATAACATAGGTCGGCGGCTGTTTTATGCAGGTTGTGCCAAAGCTCCATGAGTTGTGGGTAAGGAGTAGTTCCCTGAAGGACATGCAGCACGAGCTTCAAGCGTTTGAGCTCGTGCAAGAACGTCTCAGGCATGTCCTTGATCCGGAAGAGTATCTGTTGGTCGGGTGGCAGCTGATTTATTTAAGAATTAGTCAAAAATCAGCGAACGAGATGAGCGACCGCCCTCACCTTCAAAAAGTTGGGCACCACAGACTCTGTGCTCGCCATGGTGAAGGGCAGAATCAGAGGTGAGGAGCACTATGTGACTAAGACGTTCCACCCACCCCTTTATATGCATCATGATGTGAGCCAATGTCTGACAACCTCCTTTTCGCCATTTGCCCCCCAAGACCATCAAACCTCAACATAGCCCATCCTCAAGGTGAATCCGAAAATGTAGATCTCAAGAAGTTCAAGAACTTGGCGTGTCTCACATTTTCTATCACCGGGCCAATATTGGCTGAGGAACACCTAACAACATGGCAGCGCCAACTCACCGAAATTTCTAGGTTCGAATTATCACATTATCCCTCGAGACTGTGTCATTTCCTCAATATTTATTTCTATTCCATGCCGAAATTTCTGCACGAATGACCAAGCTCTCATCTGCTCCGCACCCCTAAAGATCCAGTCCGACTCAGATTAACGGGATAATACGCAGTGTTCTATGGATTGAAATATCTATCGCTCTTCTAAGATCGATACGCGATCACATGATCTATTTTGTGCCGTCGTGAGCCAACAACGACCGCCCAGTCATGTCTACACAACCATTCAGTAACCATCTTTCAAGTCGACTACGGGGGAGGACTAACCTTCAGGCTGAGGCAATCCCTGTATTATCCCAGAACACCAATCAATATTCGAGAAACCCACTCAGAGACGACAGGAAAACGCACCATAACATCCAAAATTGTAGGAGCAACATCACACAACGCACCTTCCTCCTCTAATCCATCATCCTGCGCCTCGCTATCCCTCTTCTCTGCCTCACCAGCGCCACCCTCCGCTGGCTTACTCCTATCAATCTCCTCGAACCTCAATACCTTGGGGTCTCCCGTCATGATGAAAGGCACGACATTGGTCGTATGCGCAGTGAAGGGTGTGCCCTTTTCAAGATCCTTCATTTGTTCGGCGTTACCATGGTCGGCGGTGATCATGAGGATGTAACCGGCCTCCTGTGCGGCCTTGTACACAATGCCAACAGCTTTGTCGGTTGCGGAGACAGCTTCGACAGCGGCTTCGTAGACACCGGTGTGGCCGACCTAGGTGAGTGGTAAGTCAGATATTGTGTGCGGAATCCGGGTCGAGGACGCACCATGTCTGGGGGAGCAAAATTGCACATAACAAACTGATGCTCACCCTTCTTGAGAACCTCAGCGACCTTCTCGGCAACGCCAAGAACGCTCATCTTTGGGTCCTTGTCGTAGGTTGCAACCTTGGGTGAAGGGATCATGTGACGCTCTTCTCCCTCGAATTGACGTTCGACGCCACCATTGAAAAAGAAAGTGACGTGAGCATATTTCTCGGTTTCTTGAAAATCATTATGTAGTGATTCCGTGCATATTGGAGGTCGAGCTTACCGGCAATATGACTCTGTATCAGACCTTGTTTGGCAAGCCACTCTGCGAGAACATTATCCATCTTTTGTGGAGGGAATGCAACTTTGAACGGGAAGCCAGATTTGTAGCTGGACATTGTGGCGATGTCCTATTAAGGGATTGAGGACAAGTAGGCAGGGAATGGAAGAAACCTCTCACGAGATCCTTGGGGATCTTGGTGTCGACGACATCCTCCAGCTGGCCGAACACGGTCGTGATCTCACGCATACGATCGGAACGATAGTTGAAGAAGAAGAGCGTGTCACTATCTGCGCACCATCAGCCAAGAACCGAAACGAGTTAAATACGAGTCATACCTTTGATACGACCCTTTTCACCATTGACGATAATGGGCTTCAAGAACTCGTCTGTGACATCTTTCTTGTAGTTTTCCTCAACCACGCCAATGACGCCGTCCTGGCCCTTGCCATCCTCACCAGCGCCATTAACGAGACCCTCGACGGCGATCTTGATACGCTCCCAGCGCTTGTCACGGTCCATGGCATAGTACCTGCCAACGACAGTGGCAAGCTCTCCGTAGTTCTCCTTTTTCATGAAGTCCAACAGATCCTTGAGGTATTTCGTGGCCGACCGAGGAGCGGTGTCACGGCCATCACCAAAGAAATGGACATAGGTGTTGGGTACTCCAACTTGTTTTGCTGTCTCGAGAAGGGCGAACAGATGGGTGATGTGAGAGTGCACACCGCCATCAGAGATCTAAACATTCCAAGATGTAAACAAGTGATGACATCATCGGAGAGAAACGGGGGGATCCGAGTGAAGATGGACTGACCAGGCCCAGGAGATGAAGACGGCCGTTGCCTTTCTTTGCCCGCTCAAAGGTGTCGAGGAGGACAGGATTCTTGTGGAACTGCTTTTTCTTGATCGCCACGTCGATGCGGACAATGTCCTGCCATACAATCCTTCCAGCACCAATGTTGAGATGCCTAGAAGAAGAATCAGATAAAAATGTGCATCCGCTATGAGCTTCTATCAATGTCGTACCCGACTTCAGAATTGCCCATGAGGCCCTCACTGAGACCCACGGCAGTACCAGAGGCGGCAAGGGTGCGATGGGAGTGGTTCTTGGCGATGGTGTCCATGTTGGTTGTGTCCGCAGCCTCGATGGCGTTTCCGGGCAGACCAGGCTTTGCGGCGACACCCCAGCCATCATGGACGCTGTTGTCCATGACTAAACATATATTCAGCGGATTGGTTACTCAAGGACGTACATGAGGCAGACTTTGTTCTCGACCTGGGCTGGCATGGTGGACGTTGAACGATAAGGACGATATATCACCACAAATAACAAATGATGTCATCTATCTATTTGTCTCTAACCGGAAACTCTTTCCCAGTCCCACTCTTATATCCCCTCCGAATACCATCGCTGATCTGCTCGTCCTTGGCCTGCTCGATCGCACTCTCGTTGTTCTGCGGGCCTTGGTGCAGGATGTTCTCCTGTACCCAGTCAACGCCTACTCTAGTCAGACACACTGTGAATCCTCGCTCAGACTACAAGTACCTTTGTCGAGAGGATCTTAATTCAATCATGAGTACGACAGTCTCAGATACTGAAAAACGTGCCTACCTTCGTTGCGTTCCCCAGCTTGGCCACCACCCAGGTTATTGTTGAGCTTGCCCATCAACCCTCCGCCTTCAGACTGTTGCTGCCGACTCTGACCCTGACTTTTGTTGCCGCCAAAGAGGTTCATGGTATGAGATGTTTAGGTCTAGGAAGACGGTTCTCCATACTTATATAACCACATCCACTCCATATGGAACAAATGACGTCCAACCTATACACCCACACTGACCCATACCCACTCCACATGAAATAAATGACGTCCATAGAACCAATTTACTGTACATTATAATCTGTTTGCGCAACCCGGACTACCTCCTCCAAATTCAGCTCCCTAAGTACTCCGTCTCCCTGACTGACCACGCACGTGTACACCAACCCCACCATGTACAATAATATCGTCGCACCAGGAACAACCGCGTTTAACCACCACCGACGCTCGTCCAACCCCTCCACCACAGCCTCAAGGTCCTGAACCGCCGGAACGCTTCGAGGCGCCGTCTGCATTATCCCGTCCAACATGCCGACCGCCGTCTCTCTCCATAACTCCTGTGTCAATGGACAGTATTTTTCCGAGTCCGTGGATGGCGGTACAGGTCCCAGCACTCCCCCTCTACACGTCATATGCCAAAATGCCGTCCCTAGGCCACCCCACCAGTTCAGAATCGCATTATTCACCGCATCTGCAACGCACGTGTTCCTTTCGCCACTGGCGCACCCAGACGTTAATGGTTGGCTTGGTGAGAGGTAGTCTATCCCATCTTTCCTTGGCTCTTCCGGCTCCATCCCCAACCAATGAGTACACAACGCAATATTCATTCCACCGTCCGTCGTCTTGGTCGCATTGGGAATCAGCCCTGTCGTATTGCTCACCCATAGATATCTTGTCATAGCCGTGTCGATCCTCCACATCGCCACCGACAGTGACATGTCGGCCGTCGCGATGTACCTCGAACTCCCAAGCCAGATATGCCAACTCGAATTCGAAGCCTCGGTGGTGTAATTCCCCCACCCCTCGCATTCAAACCATCCCGTAATTCTCGGTCCACCAGGAACCGCGTTGCTTGCCTCCAATCTTCTCGAATCCGGCACAACCAACGTCCCTCTCAACGCTCCATCGTGACTCTTATCACCATCCAACGCCCACGAGATTACTTTCTGCGTCGCTTTCAACTGTCCATCATTATTGAGCTCCCTCAGACTGCTATTCGGAAATTCCGACGTCCCGTTGAATCGAAACGTTACAAGCCGCGTCGTAACCTCCTTCTCTATTGACAAACCTGTCATCAACGAGATAGCAGCTCCAACACCCAGAAGCACAAAGACGAGAGCAGAAAGCAACCGGTTATTCTTCTTAAGCATAAGAAACCCCGCATCGCTGATGTTTCCTTTGATGGCACCAAGAATGAGGTCGAGGTTTTTGACTGTGTTGCCTTGATGCGCCAGGATAAACCAAGCCTGGTAAGCGTGGAGTTTGAGTAGCCCAATCGAGGAGATCGTAACACCCGCTTTGAGCCAATATGACATGAACGCCTGAAGCAATTGAAGGGAGTTGCCTGCGTTGGGATCGTAGGACCCTGGACAAGTCGCAGATGCAGGACAAGTATGGATTTTCGGAAGAATGAAAGTCTGAGATATAGCGATGCCAAAGATCATCATTATAACACCCCCGAGAACCCACGCGGACGTTGCCTTAATGAGATATAGCAGGAGGCCCCATCTCGTGGTCCTTGAGTGAATAAGAGGTATTGGATCATTAAGGTCGTCGGACAATGGGGAGGGAAGTGTAGAGAGAGGGATATTTGGATTGTATGGGGCGATTTTGTGAGGTTCATGGGTGCTGCTTGTGAAAAAGGACTGGGATGAATTGCCGCGTTTCGGGAGGGAAGGATGGCGTTTGGCATAGAGTTTTGGCTCTGCTGCGTAGGGGTGTCCACCCGAAGGGTCAAGTAACGGTGTCGTTGCTCGACGATTCGGGGTCAGCGGGATTGCAGGGGTATGCGGGGATGAGGGTGAGCTTGTCATGGGATATGCTAGGCGTTAAATTAGGATGAATCACCTATACACCACTTCACTTTGTTGTGGAAGATACTCACCAAAGTTGCCCCAAGAAACCCTGAGCAACTGCAGTTGAGTAAAGAGAAAGGAAAGGAAAGGAAAGGAAAAGAAGGAGGACCGAATCCTAATCCTGAGCTCAAGCAGGAAATACTCGCCATATGCATTCCCTCAGTTCGAGTAGATCAGTATCCATGTGGGTGAAAACCAACCCTTTCAGGAGCGAAGGCCGATTAAATTTCCAAAAACAAAGATATTTCCGTTTTTTCAGCGAACACATCTCTCTATTGGTTCCTTGACTCAGGCTTGACCCCATCCAGTGGTGCTCGACGGGCGTAGCCCTGAGTGGCTCCCTTCCGTGCACGCGCTTGGGAAAGTCAAGGTCGATGGCAGTGATCCGACGACATAGGTGCCCAAGAATAAACCTCCCAAGAGGAAATAAGGGCAGGGGCGCCTGATACTTATCAATGCTGGATACATAAGCACTTAAATTCCAAAAAAAAATAAAATAGAATCCTTCTTTTTGTTCTCGGCGAAAGTTGCCGGTTGCCAACTTGGAATCCTGCCAGGGAGTGTTGGAATCTGGGTTCCAAGTGGTTGTCGAGGGTCCTACACTCGCCCAACACTCACCACGTATGTGGGCAAGACGGCCATCGCCTATAATTTGCACAACGAAAGTACGGTCTCTTCATGGAGAACGTTATCGTGTGTCGCTGTGCTGGTCAAGTAGATTAATGCGTGGAAAAGACAAACAGATACTCATCTCGGTTTTTGAATCATGAAAGACCATTTCTATCTGCATCGCACCACGATCGTTATGGCAGTTCTTGGCAGGTCCTGGTAATCACGAGTAACCAAACTTTGAAACACCATCGTGTGTTATCGTACGGTCGTATCGGATAAACAGCTCCAGCGCCTCCGAATATATCGGATTATAAGGCCTCGTTGGTGTTAGAGAACCTGTCGTTGCACAAACATTTACAGAACATCACAGTCGTATCACGTGCTACCGGAAACCCAACGATCGTCATGCATTTGCGTGCATTGTCGATACACGGACACGAGTATTTACAAACCCAACGTCGCTATGGTATCGTATAGGAGTCTTCTTCAGCTGCCTCGTCAAAATCAAATCATGGATATGATCTGTCTGCGCAGCTTGGATGATTTCCTCCAAATTCAACTCCTTCAGGACCTTATCACCTTGACTGAGTGCGCAGGTGTACACCAAACCCACGATATACAACAACACTGTCACAGCAGGAATAGTCGCGTTCACCCACCACCGATGCTTATTCAGCCCTTCCACAACGGCATGGAGATCTTGAGTGGTAGGAAGGCTTCGAGGCGCGGTTTGCATGATCCCATCTAACATGCTGATCGCCGTCTCTCTCCACAGCTCCTGCGTAATTGGACAATACTTTTCCGCGTCCGTTGATGATGGTATCGGTCCCAGCACTCCTCCTCTACAGGTGATCTGCCAAAATGCCATTCCGGTCCCGCCCCACCAGTTCAGGATCGCATTGTTTACAGCATCTGCAACGCACTTGGTCACGCCGCCACCATCACATCCCGATGTCACGGTTTGACTCGGTAGGAGGTAGTCTACGCCTTCCTTCCTCGGCTCCTCAGGCTCCATCTGAAGTCGATGAGTACATAGTGCAATATTCATCCCACCATCCGTCGTCGTAGTGGCGTTTGGAATCAATCCCGTCGAATTGCTCACCCAGATATACCTTGCCACAGCCGTATCAACCCTCCACAGAGATACTGCCAGCGACATATCGGACAACGCAGTGTATCTGGCTTCTCCGACCCAAATATGCCAACTCGAGTTCGATGCCGCGGTGTAATTGTTCCACCCCTCACATTCAAACCACCCCGTAATCTTCGGTCCGCCAGGAACCGCGTTCCTCGCTTGTGCTATTCTCCCATCGGGTACGACCAACGTTCCTCTCAGCGCTCCGTCATGAGACTTGTCCCCTTCCAGTGCCCATGAAATCACTTTTTGTGTCGCCTTCAACTGGCCATCGTTATTGAGTCCCGGCAGACTACTATCCGGCAACTCCGACGATCCATTGAACTGGAACGTCACGATACGCGTCGTGACATCCTTCTCGATTGACAAACCCGTCACCAACGAGATAGTGGCCCCGATTCCGAGAAGTGCGAAAATGAAAACAGCAAGTAGTCGGTTGTTCTTCTTGAAAAGAAGATAACATGCGTCATTAACGCTTCCCCTGATTGCACCGAGATGGAGGTCAAGATTTTTAACCGTATTCCCTTGATGCATGAGGATGAACCACGCCTGGTATGCGCCCAGTTTCAGTATCCCAATCGAGGATATCATTACGCCTCCTTTGAGCCAATAGGACATGAACGCCTGGAGTAGTTGGAGGGAGTTGCCGGTATTTGGATCATAGGACCCTAGACAGGTGGCTGAAGCCGGACAAGTATGGATCTTGGGAAGAATAATGGCCTGGGCTACTCCAATACCCAAGAGCATTACCAGTACGCCCGCAAGGACCCATATACACGTCTTGCGAATCAAATATTGCAGGACCTCCCGTCGTGTTGACCATGAATGAGCAGGAAGGCGTCGATCGTGCAGATGTGTGGACATTTGGGTAGGAGATGCCATAAGAGGAATTTCGGGGCCGAGCGAGGTAGTCCTATGGACCTCGTGGGCGCCGTCGGTAAGGAGCGGCCGAATCGGGTTCCCGGATTTTGCAAAAGAGGCATCAGCGGCCTTGTGGAGCTTAGGTTTGCCCCCACCTAGTGGCTCGCTGGTAGAAGAGTCGAGTTCCAGCGCTGCTTCTGCTCGACGATTCTGGCTAAACGACCTAGCTGTATTTGCATCTGGTGTCGACGGTCTGCTCGTCATAAGTGCCAGATGTGAATCACTAAACTTCAGTAGGTCATATTAGTCTCACGTTCTACTGTCATGGAAAATGCTCACAAGGGCTGTCTCGTGGTATGATCGACTAAACGCGGGTCTAGAGGGAGTGTATACAAGGAAGAAAATTAACGGACGGAACCGTTCGTCCTGAAACCAACGCATATAAGTATATCTTCGCCTCTAGCGATCTAGGTGAAACCTACCCTCCACTCGGAAGAAAGAAATGTCAACTAGACTCTAAGGAGCCAACAAGCTGTTGTTCTCCAAGAGAATGCTCCACATCGATTGCTTCTGAGATCCCATGATAAATTAACAATTGGGTGATGATTGGCGGGAGGCATCAACGTTTCAACGTCCAGGCCCGCCACCAAATTTATTTCACTCTTGAGGGGATAAAGATTGACGTTCACAATCCAAGCACAAGAGCCATGTATCACACCTAAATGTTAGCATCATTGACTTGTAGTATTAACATGCACTGAAGCGTGATCGAGCATGCAAATGATTGGCCCGGCTATGGAATACGTGTGAATTATTATGTACCCATGTTGCTATGGCTCAAGATATGGTTACCATCTTCCGTGTCTTACCTAGTGGCAAAGGGCGTGTGGTTTCCTCACGAAAATGAACATTGCGGAGTGTTGCTATTATCGTTCGGTATGCAGGAAGCTTGGTACGGAGGCTAGCACAGACAAGCAAAGCGCATTGAAAGAGATTGGAGAAGCCGTTGAACGTTCGGGTGGAAGGACGTTGATGGAATGTAGTAAGGGAACCACCGGAGCGAAACTCCTCTCAGCACCCCTTGACTTGACTGATGCGTTGATTGTTCCCGCCTCCTTGAGTTGTCTGTTGAACTCAGCATGCTATACTCCTGCAACCAAATTAAAGCTGAGATATGGCAAACTAGAACTAGGGTTATAAGCAATTATGCTTCTTGGCGAGGTGGATGTGAGGGTTACGTACCAGGTGTGAAGAAATCTAGTAAAAGTGCATGTTTATAGGGCAAAGAAACTCGACTACAGTCAGTTCATGGACCTTCACAAGGCAGGCTCTCAAGTCGAGTGCGCTTGGTAATGCTGTCTCGGACTCTCCTTATTCAGGGTAACCAAAGGCCAACGCTCCATGAAAAGAAAGACCCCTCACTGCTCCCCATTTCTCCACTACTACGAAGTCGGCCTTCGTTAGCTCTAGCAACATGGACTTGCCTGCCACAATTAACAAATCGGGATGTTGAGTCCCATAACTAGACGGTTATCATTCACATACTACTCGTCTCGTGCTTTCTTGTTGCTTTAGTTAGAACACTGTTGAGCGCTAGGTTAATCCATTTACCTCGTGGTGCGATTCTGTGGCGTTCTTGTCGCTGGGGCAGTGAGTCCATGATCGGAGGCACCTGCCAACGACCGCCCAGAACCGATCTCGAACACAAATCATGGTCGACGAATCTATGTCATACCGGTTTGAACAGGTATCCACACTTGGTCCACTCATCCACCTGGCGAGCCCATCAATTTTCCCTGCGGGTGTTCACCATCTTGCAGTCAACTTTCATAACCCATACTCTCTCATAACCCATAGTCCGAACACGGGACTAAGTGCTATGGGTTATGAGAGAGTTGACTGTGTCGGCACCTGGCGCTGACGCGGATTCCTCGGGCGGACCCTTGCTGTGATATAAGTCCGGTGACACCCTTCTGGTGAGATAAGCTGGTCTCTGTATCATCCGGATTCACCACATACACGCCTACCATCATTCAGTTTATGAGCAGTCCGGAATGATTCTGTCTTGAAACAAAACTCAAGATTGTGATGGAAACTGTCAAGGGGCCGGGACGCCAGATCACAAAGCACTCTCAAGTTGCGGAAGATCCCACACCGCTGATTCTAGTACTAAAACCCGGAGGACACCCTCCCGGTGATGCCGACCACTGTTCGCTGTCTCTGCTAATTGAATCTGTGCCCAGGAGGTTTGTGCTTTTTTTTCTTCGTAACCCTGCGCGTCAAGTGCGTGGCTTTTTATTGCAGCCATTATTGTCCCTCCGACTGCTCAGGGGGGAAAGAATATTCTCCCCTTCAACTTTTGACTTTTCGTTCTGCATGGAAAACTCTGCTACAGTTATGTAGTTGGTCAAGGGATCCACCGATATACTTCAGTTGTCCTGGCCATGAAACGATCTGGCGATGGGACGGGGGTGCAATTCACATTTACTCCTCCCCAACCAACCGCACTACGATTATGTATTATATGGAAATCATGTCCTGCATTTCCGATGAAGACAAAATTTATCCAAGGCAGTACATCTTAAGGCGGAGTATTGAAAGTGATCGTCGCCCCGTCTTTCGAAACTTCCTTAGGGAACCCACTCCATGCCCACTATAGAGCCCTCGTTAATAACGGTCTGACTCAGACAAATCGGGACGCTCACATTGATATAGCCTCCGTCGCCTTGTTTGCTGAACGTGCCGTTCCTGAACCAATAAATCTCATACCTAAAGCGATGTGCATCATGACAAAGCCTCAACGCCGGAGTCGAAAGGCCTATACTTACCCGATGGTCCCGCCAATTTTGATATCAAACTCGGCATGTTGATGTCCCCAATCCTTTCCCTTCTCTCCCCAGAAGTTGGTTGTATGTTTCACATGACATATCACCCAATTAAAGGCCGGGAACTTGGACCGACCGTTCGCCACCGTTTCCTTGGTAAACTTCTCTCTTGCCTACAGCCAAACAGCCGGGTAAGTAGATGCACGGGTAGAGATGCATAGAAAGGCACACAAACATCATTATCCTTCTGCACCCCCGCTTTAATGACATCCACTATGAGCTTGACTCCCTCTGCGATGGCTTCACCCAGCCCGCCGCCGCCCTTCCTTGCTTGAAGCTCTGTGAAAACGATATCCAGTGCATCCCCAACGGATCTCTGATGCACCCAGTCCTCGGAAGACGTTCCATCAGGATGATTATCCAATGCGGCCGCCCGCGCATCAAGACCGGTGTTTGGATCACGGACATATAGCATAGTATCTAGTATATCTTCAGACCGCACACGGATGGTAGGCTTATAGTGTACGGAGACTTGTCCATCCCGATGTGGCTTCGTACCAGCGGATCCTTGTGTCCCCGGTTTAGGCTTGGCTTTGACGTTGACGTTCTTGGGGGGTTTGCGAGTTGGTCGCTTTAGACTCGGAGACTTGGGCTTTGGTCTTGGTTTGCTTTTGTTCCCAGAGCCGCGGGCGGTGAGGTCTGCATTTTCATTCTGACCAACAGCTGGGAGGGCAGAGGAGAGTGTGAAAAGGGCGAAGAGGAAGAGAGTAGCGGAACGTAAAATGGCGAAGTGCATTTTCTGGGTTTACGGGGATTTCGTGTAGGAAGAATTAAAGAGGCGGGTAGTATGGACCGGCCAATACTACCTTCAGACCAGCTGAAAGAGAGTTGAGGAAACTGAGGCGTAAGCTAGAGTCGGAATTGCTTTATGTACTCTTCCTCTGGGGCAACCCTCCGATCCACTCGCAGCTATTGGGCGGGCGCAAGTTTCGCAAAATACCACGATGCGGATGTTGACACATCGCCTTGGCACCATTTCCGAGACTTGTTAGATGACCATTGAACCAAGTACGGAGTGTTGCGCGGATTACCGTTCGGTGTCGGATATACAGAGCGCGGATCAGGCGATGTTGTAAGTAATTTGAATTCAAATAAGCGGGTCAGCGCCACGTGACATTGCCGAGGTGTCCTTTTCGAGCGCAGGATGAGATTATTGAATGATTTTCTCGGCTGAATGAAATGAAATGCTGGAAAGACGAGATGATCAAGTTGATTATATGTATTGATTGACCATGAGGACTATTCGTACGAGGATAAATGTGGTACAAGTATCCGGCGAGCCCGATTAATGAGTGATGCATAGGCGATAAAAACCGCAGAACATAGATGCACTCTTCTTAGCCATTGTGCCCGTCCATGAGTACATACCTCCATGTAGGAAGACAACCGGCAATATTGAAGACGGAGGGAGATATGACATCGCCTTACCACGTATCTATGGAAGCTACACATCAGTAATCGAGTCCAAGTGCGAGAACAGGATGGAGTTGAGTCAGTATCGATCCCTGACATATAAAATGATATAATCATTTCTTCGCTCCATGGCCCATATGTCACACAACGCGTTATGTCACACGTCACTCATAGCCCTTTACTCGAACGTCCATTATGAGCGTACGCCTGTTCACATTTTTTCTCAGTATTATCGCTCACAGCGACAACGACAGCAATTCACAGTAACAGAGCTCAGGGATGACGACATTCTCAGCGATGTCGTCCCAAGCAACATCGTTTCCCGCCAGGTGAGTCCCAAAACCCTCGCTTGGACTGCATGTCATTAACCCTCCTTCAGCCAAGCCAGGGTGCCGACGGCGAGAGCGAGTATGCAGACGATGCTATGGAGGAGGACGAGCTCATTAGTGAGGATGGAGGCCAGGTGTGTCGTATGTCCTCACCGTTGGATTGGGTCCTAACGCGCATACGTTGCTGCAGGGGACTGCTGCCCAGACTCAGGAATCCAAGCGAGCAGAACGGAGAAAGCAGAAGCAGAAACGAAAGGCGGACGAGGATGAGCTGCACAAAAAGCGCGAGGAAATGGACAAGGCCAAGGTGCGCCCTGTGAACTCATACTCTTGTTCGTGTGCTCAGCCTCCTAGATCGCCGACGCAGTGAAGCGTTATTCGTATCTTCTTGGCCAGACGGAGCTCTTCAAGTACTTTGTCGATATCAAAGTATGATATTCTCATCTTTGCCAGAGCTGCATCTCACTGTTCTCCAGAGAGCTCGGGATCCTGAATATGCAGCGTTGATGGATGCTCAACCTAAACCCAAGGGCCGTGGGCGGAAGAAAGCAACGTGCGTATAGCCTATGTCACTGTCACTACATATCGTAAGAGCCACCTACAGTGATACGAATGCTCGCCATCGACGTTCGGAGAAGGAGGAAGACGAGGAGCTGCTCAAAGATGGTGAACTGGGCATGGACGGAAATGACCAACCTTTTGTGTTTGAGGAATCACCTAGCTGTGAGTCCTACTGTAGTTTGTCTACACATCCATATTCACAACAGGTGCCAGTCATCAATGGTACAATGCGCGCCTACCAGCTGCAGGGTCTCAACTGGATGGTTTCTCTACATCACAACGGGTTAAATGGTATCCTCGCAGATGAGATGGTATGTTCCTTTGACATTTCCATCATCTTCCTCGCCAACACCTTCTCTAGGGTCTCGGCAAGACGCTCCAAACAATTTCCTTCCTCGCCTACCTTAAACACTACCGTGACATCTCCGGGCCGCATCTAATCGTCGTTCCCAAATCCACACTCCAAAACTGGCATCGCGAATTCGAGAAATGGACACCCGACTTCAACGTAGTTGAACTCGCCGGCAACAAAGAAGAGCGTGCGGAAATCATCGCCAAACGGCTCCTCCCGCAGGACTTCGAAGTCTGCATCACGACTTATGAAATGTGTCTCATCGAGAAATCAGTGCTCAAGAAATTCTCGTTTGAGTATATCGTAATTGACGAAGCGCATCGAATCAAGAACGTCGATTCCATCCTTTCGCAGATCGTTCGCGCGTATACGTCAAGAGGGCGCTTGTTGATTACAGGGACGCCGTTGCAGAATAACTTGAAGGAGTTGTTTGCCTTGTTGAACTTTATCTGTCCCGAGATTTTCGTCAAGTATGAGGATTTGGATGCTTTTTTGCATAAGGATGCGACTGGGGCGGACGAAGAGGAGGAAAGGAGTAAGAAAGTCGTTGAGGCGCTACATAAGATTTTGAGGCCGTTTTTGCTTAGACGTGTCAAGTCTGATGTGGAGAAGAATCTTTTGCCCAGTATGTGCTCTACTTTTGTCAGAGTAGAGTTTACTAACATTCTTCTTTAGAGAAGGAAATCAACATTTACGTCGGTCTGACCGAGATGCAGCGCAAGTGGTATCGTTCAGTCTTGGAGAAAGATATCGATGCCGTCAACGGCCTAACTGGAAAGAAGGAAGGCAAGACACGTCTTATGAACATGGTCATGCAGGTACGTGCATCCGACATTATCCTTCCGCTACTCCTCCCATGCATTCACCTGCACATTTAGCTACGCAAAGTTACCTGCCATCCCTATCTTTTCGATGGCGCCGAACCCGGACCGCCATACACGACGGACGAGCACCTCATTCAAAACTCGGGCAAGATGATCATCCTCGACAAACTACTTGCCGCCATGAAAGCAAAGGGCTCTCGTGTTCTCATCTTTAGTCAGATGAGCCGCGTGTTAGATATTTTGGAGGATTATTGTCTATTTCGGGGCTACAGTGCGGATTTCCTCTCTCTCTCACCACCCCTCAGCCGCGTTCTGATCATCAATTGTAGAGTATTGCCGTATCGATGGTGGAACTGCGCACGATGACCGTATTTTGGCGATCGACGAGTATAACAAGCCAGGGAGTGAAAAGTTTATATTTTTGCTTACGACGCGTGCTGGTGGGTTGGGTATCAACTTGACCACAGCGGATGTTGTCGTTCTGTATGACAGTGACTGGTACGTCCCTGCTCCCACATACCATGACGCTACCCAAGCACGGTCGCTCACTGTAATTGTGTTGCCAGGAACCCTCAAGCTGACCTGCAGGCTATGGACCGTGCACATCGCATTGGGCAAACGAAGCAGGTGTATGTATTCCGGTTCGTCACCGAGGGCAGTGTTGAGGAGCGGATGTTGGAGAGGGCGGCGCAGAAGTTAAGGCTGGATCAGCTCGTCATTCAGCAAGGTAGAGCGCAGCAAGCGGCAAAAGGTGTGTGCCTGTGCTGGTGACTCACTGCCTACTAATCATATCGCATATAGCGGCGGCGAACAAGGAAGAGTTACTTGAGATGATCACGCATGGTGCCGACAAGATTATTAATTCTTCTGAGAAGTACGTCCTGCTTGTTCTTAAGCTTCAACTAGCCGTATCTGATTGTATACCCTAGCATGCTCGTGGATGACGATATCGAAGCCATCATCCAACGTGGCGAAGAACGTACCGCCGAGCTCAACAGCAAATATGAAGGCCTCAATCTTGAGGACCTGAGCAATTTCAAGTCGGATGCTTCGGTTCAACAATGGGAGGGTGAAGATTTCAGAAGCGTAAACCTCCACCTGCTTACATTCATAATTTCTTGATACTGACTGTCCGTTGTAGCGCAAGCAACTCAACCTCAACCTCCTCTCACTTTCGAAACGCGAACGCAAGTCGAATTACTCAGTTGATAGTTACTTCAAGGATACGCTTCGCGCTGGATCTTCCAAGGTGGAAAAGGCGCCAAAGATGCCAAGGGCGCCCAAACAAATTGCAATGTGAGTCGACGTCGGGTGATTTTGTCATGATGGGGGTGATGACTGATATGTGTGCAGTCAAGACTTCCAGTTCTTCCCGCCGGAGTTGGCTGCGCTACAGGAGCGCGAGCTCGCCGTTTATAAAGTACGTTTCTTTTCTGTATGATCTTCATTTCATGTATGAATATGTGACAGCGGTCAAATGGCATTGCTGCCGTCGCGCGCGAACCTCAAGGAGAAGAGGATACGCCAGAGAAGTTGGAAGAAGAGCGTCAGGCTGCACAGGAGTTCATCGATACAGCGGAGCCTCTCACTGAAGAAGAAATGGCGCAGAAGGAAGAGTACGCGCAGCAGGGCTTTGGTGACTGGAGTCGTCGCGACTTCCAGCAATTCGTTCGCGGATTGGAGACGCATGGCTGGTGTGTACCGGATCCTCTCCACTCGAGTTTCAAGTTGCTGACTCTATACAGGGACCAACCTATGGAGATCTACGCTGCTGAAATCCAGGATAAGACACCGGAGGAGGTCGAAGCCTATTACAAGGTCTTCGTCAAGAAATGGAAGACTCTCCCGGAATACCAGCGCATTGCCCAACGCATCTCTGAAGGCGAAGCAAAACGCAATAAACGCGACACCCTAGAATACCTCCTCGGCAAAAAAATCAACTCGGTCCGCTACCCCATGCAAGAACTCGAGCTCAACTATCCAACGACGAAAGGAAAAGTATATAGCGAGGAAGAGGATCGGTACCTCCTTTGTCGGCTGTTCCATTATGGGATGCAGACAGAGGACGTGTATGAGAGAATTAAGAAGGATATCACTGAATTTCCGGTGTTTAGATTTGACTGGTTCTTTAAGAGTCGGAGTCCGCAGGAGCTGCAGAGGAGATGTAATACGCTGCTGAGTATGATTGAAAAGGAGGCAGAGACGGAGGCACAGGAGGAGGCTGCGAAGAAGACAACAAAGGGAAAGGTACGTCCTTGACGAGTCTGGGTAATATTGTACGTGACTGATGTCGTGTGGGTAGAAACGTGGCATTGATGAGGTTACGAAAAGTGACAAGAAGGAAGCGTCAAGACCTTCGACGCCGACGGTTGCTTCCGCTACGTCCTCGTCGAAACGTACCACGAAGAAAAAGAAGACATAGACGGACATCCTTTTTATCTTGCTCTACTGTTTGTCATAGATTTCCTTTTTGTATTGTACCTTTGCATCTTCACGTGGGATATATTTAATAGTATACTGTTCTATAGCCTCATCGCGTTCGTTTGGACGCCTTTCCGGTCTTTTTGGCTCCCTTACTCGTTCAAGACAAATGACTAATTGATAGGCCACTTTTTTCGTCGAGTAGAGGTAATCCAATCCCTGGTTCTACCCAACGTCTTAGTTATTACAGCGTGAGTTCTTTAGGACAGGTACCCAAAGTCGCCACCCCGGATGACCTTTGTGCAGTCGACTCAGTTGAAACACAACCATATTAGAGCTGAATACAGGGTCAATGAGCAGTGAAGAGCACAGCAACAAAGAGGACTCGCCCCGTCAAGGATCTGTTCAACTTTGACCAAATCGATTGATGTGACTTGCTTTCTCATCATTGCGTAGCGGAACTGCTGAGTCATGCCAGCGGTTCTATCCGCACCTTCAATTGCGTTCCTTGTACCTAATCCACCCTGTTCTAACTTGTCTATGGCTTGGCGAGTCGTCGGGCGGCGTTGCGGATCGATCTCCCAACAGCGCCGCATCAAGTTCCATATAACATTTAGACCCGGGAATGTCGTTTGACTTCCAAGTTGACCGGGCAGTTCACCTGCAATAAGCTTTTGAACAATCTGAACATCCGTGGAGCACTGGGGGAAAGGTAATCGTTGTAATAGAATCTGGTCATTTTCAGTAAGTCTCCTCGGAAATTCGGAAGAACTTCCCGTACCTCATAGCACACGCATCCAAATGCCCACATATCACCTCCATATGAAGGATCCGAGTATAGAAGCTCAGGAGCAAGCCAGCGGTATGCTCGGCCACGGCTCCCATTCGCGAGTCGCCGGCACGCCTCATCCCTGAGAGCAGACGACAAGCCAAAATCGCTAATGCAAGCTCTGTTGTAATCATCTACGAGGATATTCGCCTACGTTTCCGATGGTCAACATTGCGAAACTGACAAAGGAACGGGTGCTATTTACCCCTTTGAGGTTCCCATGGACTAAGTTGTTAACATGCAAGTGGTCCAGACCGCACACAATATCATAGATCTGATTAAATGAGCCTACGGATCTGCTTCGATGTTGAGGTGAGACTCACTAGTGAACTGCGAGGAAAGGAGGGGTTGTCCCTCAGAAACCGAGTAATGTTGCCATTTCTCATCCACGGAGACACAACGCAAATCTGTTGGCGTGTTTCATCCATATAATAAACACCGTAGAGAGGATGATGGTTGGGGTGGTTTGGCAATCTGCCCAACATTTTATTTCTGCCGAATACCTCCAAGGGGATAACTCAGGAAGGAGTCAGTAAATGGAGTGAAAAAGACCAACCTGAAGTACAGCATCCACATCCGACTTTTCACACTTCCGAAAGACCTTCAGACTTAGTTCCCTTCGACCATATTTTCCCCTCAAGATACTAAGGAAGGAATCGTCGGGTCTCAGAGATCCAAGCCTGACATCCTTTAAAACATAGGGCTGGGACTGAGGATAAAGTCCTGAGCTCTCCCCGAGCCCACGTAGCATGATGAGAGCATGCTCTCGAAGCCGAGGGAGTACGGGCTCCATAGGCGGTTGGACTGTAACCTATCAGTGAGGGAACAATAAGAGGATGTTGCAAAATATCGAAAGGGAGACTTGCTGAATGTAAGAAGTCTAGCAAAAATTGCGCCGGTTCTCCCCTTAAGTTGCACAAACTCATACTTCTGCGAGAGTTAGAGAATATTTCTGACAGCCTAACCAAGAGACGATAGCTCAGTGAGGACTAAGAAATCACAGGTCAGTGAAGAGCAGCTAAAGTTTCCGAAAATTTGGTACTTGCCGTCGAATATAGACCTATCCGAGCAATTCCTTCCGCTCGTCCCAGCTCGAAATACAGGGGGAGAAATTTACTGGACCTATCCAAAGGGATGGCAGTGCTTGGATCGAGCGACAGAATGCAGTGTTCTGGGTCATCGACAAAGCAGGTCAAAGTAAGCGGAGGGAAAAGCTGGTGATCGTCCACACGTGCCAGCCGTATCAGGGAATTATTGCGGCTACCCTGTGGAAGGTGAGTCAATGTCGATAGATCTGATCAGGAGGTATACCGCACCAGAGAATACAACCAACGTAGGAATTCGAAAAACCCCTTCGGTGCCTCTGGTAGCTTACCGAAGTCCAGCCCCTCTAACTCTGTCATTAAACCTGGTATTTCCTGGTCAGAGACGTGACGACACGCGTTCCACGCTAAATCCAAAGAATATCGAGCCAGGGTATCAAGGATGATCTCCTGGTTATCTTGAGCCTGGAGCCACCTGAGCCCCGGAGACATGTCTGCGCGGCAGTGCGAGAATGAGGATGAGGGGCAAACAATCTTCAAATATCGGCAAATGCTTACCGGGACTGGCCTGGATCCTCAGCCACTGGAGAGAATGAACCGCCACATCATAGTGCACCAATGCTCCGCTCAAGGCAAAGTTTCCAGAACGACGTGGGTCCCTAAGGAAGTCGCCAAAAGAAGCGTGGTAGAAGCGGATCGCATTGGAATGCGCTTCGGATGCTGGGGGTATGTCCAGTACTGAGTGCAGATTCTGCAGCGATCGATAAAAAGAAGCTCGATCAAGGCAAAGAAAATTTGCTTGATCTCAAACACAGAGTTGAGAACGAGGATATAAAATGGATAGACCGAGAATACGCATGGTTGTCGGAAGGATATCGCTGGGGACGTCAGAGAATATCTGACGATAGAGAAGGTCAAGGGCGTGCAATGGGTTGGATGCTCCGGGTATGCCAGAGCCTCCCAGAAACCTGAGACAATTTTCGAGTTGGTTCTGAGGATCACTGTACTCTTCATCACCCACATATTTGAGGATTGTGGACGTAACGCTGAAGAGGCCGGATGCCAAGACGGCAATCCGTCGCACATGGAATACCGGAGGCCAATTAGGATCGAGACGATCCCAATACCTTTGGCGGATATGACCAAAACCGTCTTCAAGTACACGAACAACATCTCGCTGTGCCTCATCATCATCCACAAGAAGCTCTTCGCGTTTACAGGTGACCTGGAAGTCGGGATGGGAGAGCATGGATTTGAGGTGCCACTCTGGACGGCTGCAAATCATCCAGAGGAGAGGAAATTGATCCACCAAGCGAACGTGACTGCTGATAAGTTCAACAAGTTCGCATTGGGCCTCCCGACCCTTACATTCGTCTAGTCCATCTAATATGATCAACAACGATTCCTGAATGGTGGGTCTGGGTTGAGTCTTGAGAGATTGAAACGGTTCAATGATGAGTTCTTTGAATTGAGTGCGGCGATTCTTATTGAGGATCATAGGATCTTCAGCGAGGCGTTGCGTAATGACCTGCTTGTACGTGGGATGCTTAATTGCAAGCTGATAGGCGAGGGTAGGAATGACAGTATCGGGATCGTTTCGATGGTTGTCCCTGGAGAAAAAGAATGTAGCACCAAGACGGCCCGCCTCCTTGAATTCTTCCGCGATGGTTTGCGCTACAGCAGACTTTCCCACTCCGGCGGGACCTAAGATCCAGAGCATCCTCCAATGTCGATTATCGTCACCACCCCACTCAACAATGCGGCTCCTCAGACTTCTACGGGTGTCAGGATGACACCTTGGCGGATAAGGTCTAGCTGCAGAATCAACTGTGGCACTAGGCATTCCTTTTTCTGCGAGAAGCTGCACAACTATAAACGGACCAGTGAGCTCGTTTATGAAACGAGGAAGGCGATAAATGCACCTGTTTTTCCGGAATTAATGGTTTGAGTGACCATGGTGGGGTTGTGGATTGTGAAGTCATGAGCATCCTGAAAGAAACTGGCCATGGGCTGTTCAACTACAGGTTGCACTTGTCTGTGGTTACTTCTCTGACCAGGTAGCTCATGATTAGTCGGTTTAAATTGACCTGCAAGGGGATGCACGTTGTGAGATTTGATAGTGTTTGAAGGATTAGCGCTGAGGTCGTGGTTGGTGGTAGTTGGGAATGGTTGGGCAAGATCTGCTGTGACTGTCGGTGGCCGATTAGGGGTAGGAATGGTAGGTGGTTCTTCACCCGATGGCTTGCGCTTTCTAAAGCGACCGACGATATGTTTCAAGGAGCATGGCATCCGTTGACCAGAGGAAAGCCCTACGGGTGCTTGTCACAGGCGGATGATTTATTATGTAAGTATCCTATTGCACTCTTTAACACTCAATGCTCTTAACCCCGTCTTCTCACCAACCTATCATATCCGTAACCCACCGCGCTGGCGATCGCAACCTTGAACAGACAACTGAGAAAATATCCATTATCTATTAGAGAGGACCCTTTCTATCCATCTTGTCCCTTTACTTCATCTTTGCTATACGAATGGAATTGACAGTGGTTAATGACCTCGGTCAGCCATTTGCCATTGATGTCAATCCCAATATGTATCTGGAGCAGATCCGGGCGTTGATTGAGGCTGAGGTATATATCTGCTCCCGCCTCCATTTTTCAACGCAACAATCTAACAAATCATTTCGACACATCACTTTCTAAACGTTGTTCCTCGCGCTCCGAACACTTAGACGGGGATCCCTATACCTGCACAAGTGATTTACTTTGATGGGCGCGAACTAACGGATCCCAGGAAGGCCATCCGGGATTATGGGATCGTGAGTCAAGATGCAATGGTGTTGTTGCGCCGAAAGGAAGCAAACACTGAAGTGAGGTGAGCCTAACTTCTGGTATATCCTGTGTTAGATGCGGCTGGTACTAATCGAATCCTTGTATCCTTTGCGGAGTCAAATTGAACGAGACGCTGAGACTCTCCGGCTACAGATGTTGAACGATCCGGATCGCATGCGTGAAAAGCGGGAGGTATATACTCTATGATCCATAAAGCCAGGTAGCAGTCAGAACCCACACTTTGGTTTAGTCACGGCCGGGATTTGCGGCAACAGCTCAATCCGGTCCGCTGCGTTTCGCAGAACCCCCCAGAAAGGACCGTGAACACCAACGTAACGCCGAAGCTGAAGCACAAAAGGTTGTACTGGAAAACATGGAGCATGCCTTGGATTTTTCGCCAGAGAGTTTCGGGAGGGTTATAATGCTTTAGTGTGTTTCCTCCCTTTCCAGACGTCGTTCAGAAGAGCGCTCATACTTTCCTGTATGATGGTTTTGTAGTATTCCTGTCGAGGTCGATTCGCATCCCCTTAAAGCATTTATAGAGACTGGCGCCCAGCAGACTATCAGTATGTCAATCCACCTTTCGGATATAAGTCCCACGCTAATCTTGCGGACTATAGTGAGTGCCAGATGTGCGGAAGCATGCGGGTAGGCACTACTAAATCGCGCTATTTAGGCCTTGCTTACACGAGTATTCCAGCATCATGCCCCTCATTGACAAACGTTTTGCAGGAACTGCGCGTGGGGTCGGCACGGCTAAAATCCTCGGTCGAGTGCATAGTACCCAGCTCAAACTCGCAGGCTTCTTCTTTCCCTGTCCGTTCACGATCATGGAGGTACGAGGACCCTCACAGTTCACTGACTCGTTTAATGCGGTTCGTGATAGGGAGGGAATGATTCTCCCGATATTCTTTTGGGCCTTGACATACTGAAGAGTTACCAAGCGTGCATCGACCTTGAAAAGAATGTTCTCCGCATCCAGGGTCGCGAAGTCAAGTTCCTTGCTGAACATGAGCTATGATGTAACATCCCAACGATGACTACAGTATCCAATCAAACCCTTCGATGCATCGCCCACTGTGGACTATTTTTAAGTATACACGTGAACAAATTTATGTAAGATCTTTTTGTTTTTTGTTTTCTTTTTCTCGTCTTTTTGTTTTGTTTTTGTTTTATTTTCTTTCTTTTCTCTTTTTCGGTTCTGCGTTGATGTGCCGCTACAAGCAAACAAGCGCCAAGACGGTGGGTTGGTGCACGTGGGGTCCAGTCGGGAATTAGGAATCCAGCTACGGTGTATCTGCTCAAGATATGAATGACTTTAGTGCAGATGGTGTGTCAAAATAAAGGAAATTAAGATGATCAGTTGTAGTAAATGGTGAACGTGTATTAGATTGGGTTATCAGGGTAAAGGTAAAGTGAGGGAGTCAAAGGGGGACTGAAAGTGGTGCAGGACGTAAGAACGTATCAGTGATAGGGCATTGGACGGCAGTTAGTCGACTTGAGGTTATTTTCTTCCCCTTCATGGTACCTCTTAAGGAGAAGGTCGGTGGTGTGCAGGCGGGTGGGTCATGACCTGTTTTCCCGTAGGCTCCAGATTCCCTAAAAACACGGTAAGGGCTTCAATCCCTTCATTGGTCTCGACGCCGAGAATGTCGGGGATATGCAGAGCAAGGGATGCCTCCTGGAGGTTGTTTCGGTGAATTGCGTAAGTGGGACATTCCTATATTACGTGTAACTAGTGACACGCCTCGCGAATTTTCGGTATACACCCACTTCGACCTCACCGCCTGGGGCCTCTGGACATCTACAGCCCATAGCCTCCCACAGCCGACCCACAGTGTCAGTGTCCTCCTTTATAATGGTATGAATTCAGTTGTCTGGTGCCGTGGACGCGAATGAATTCAGGCTGGACGAGCTTCGGATAGGAGCCGCCCGGGTTTCCATAGCCTACGGAAGGCAAATACATGTTGAGGTCTCTTGACTACTGGGTTACCGAAATTTAAGGTCGCAGGAGCCCCTGTGGCCCAGGGCTTCGACATCCAGTTGTGTCATGGTGCGCTTGAAGCGGGCTGCCAATCACTTTATAATCGCTCCTTGTTTTCTCCTCTAATCATTCTACCTGTGTATCAATTGCTAGAACCGATCAACCAGAAGGGTAATAGAATTTATTAATAGACAAGGAGACTTGCTCTGTTCATGGATCCGTCGTCATTCAACATTTGAACTACGCACACGTGGATACACAAGTTGTGGTATCCTTTTTAGGCTCCTGACACCAACGTGAGGTTGTCCCTGCCACGGCTATTACCGAAGTTTGATTGTTCGTAACAGAGATACTTACTCCACCATTCCTCTGACCAACTCCAAGAATGTGGGGTATTCGCTACGAACAGTTCCGGAGAACTGTCTACTCCAATATATGCGAAGAAATAGCAGGAGAGGGAAGAGGAGTGTCCCGAGGGGACTCAAGGATAGTAACGAGAAACCACAAGATGAGGGTGGAGCTCGTGCAAGGGTACCACGAAGCCATGAATGCATGAAGAGTGGTCCTCAAGTACCTCGCCGCTGGCCCACAAGTCGTGATGACAGCGTGCGCGTGTCAGGTTCCTTCACAACCTTGTGTTGGGTTCGCAACCGCAAATGGAACCACGCTGGATAAAGGCCCAATAGAAGCCGTTCGGGTCACTTTAGGCGCACCAACTGTCAGGATGGGGCTCTGGATTGAAGATTGGCGAGAACCGGCTTGGGTAGGTGGCACTCCTCGACTGGTCGCCTGCCAGGATGTCCCTGGATCGAACCCACTATTTTCAACGGGTGCCGCTCTTTGGAGCATCTGTGAAAGCGATGCGTCGGGGTGTAAAGTTGGATTTGGGGATGAGGATAGGGGATATAGAGGATTCGGAGACGGAGACTTGAGTTGCGGTGGTGGCCCAGTCAGTGCTGGTGGTTGGAGAGTCGAGCTCGTGCTGGGAGCTAGCGACACGGGAACTGAGCGCGATTTTACGTTTTTAGGTCTCCGTTTCGATGGTGATTTTGGAGATGGAGGTCTAGTGCTCGCAGGGGAGGTGTGTGATGTCGATGGTTGACGAGGTGAAGGTCCGGACGCAGATGCAATGTATCCATCAATCCGCCTCTTTAAGGCTTCGTCCATCTTTTCGCCATACCGTTGAAATGTGACGAACATAAGGAAGCCATAAATAACACCAACACCAAGGACAGCAGATACGAAGATCCGGAAGCCAAGTTCTGTCGAAGGTGGTACTATAAATACTTCTGGGGGGATTGCACCAGACCGCCACATGAACGCCATGATACATACAATGAAAGCGACGATAGACCTGGTGGCACCAAAAGGAGCATTGGCATTGAGTAATCCAGTGGGGATAAAATACCAGCGTACCATGCCAACCAGACTACTGGCAGTGCTAACATAACCCAGACGCTCCAGATGATTGGCTGTGGAATTTGGGCTTCCTACAGCATCGTATATTCAGGTCGATAGGAAAGACGGGTGTCAACGTCAAGACTCACGAAAGCCCATTCAATAACTATGGACGGCCTACGCATGCGCGAAAATTGCACGATGAGTGAACAACCATAGAGCAGGCTCAGAAGTGCGGAGATAAGTGACCAAAAGGCAAGGTATCGTGTGACGGGGTCGTTGGATGCACCATCCACCTGGAACATCGTCAAGATCGCTCTAAGGTAAAGGTAAGCCCAAGAAGTACTAAATTTGTACGCAAGACACTCACGAAACTAGCAAGGCCGAGACAATGTTCATAGTTTTCCATTCCTTCACAAGATTCTCGATAAAAATTCCCCATCTACCCGCTAGTCTCTGGTACGCAGGCGGCAATGATGTGCTACTAAGCTCAGGAGCAGGATCCAGGCCAAACTCTGACATTCTACCCTGGAAGTCTTTTTCGCCTTTGGAGCTTGCTTGAACGGCCGTATCCAAGAGTTCTTTGAGAACCAAATGGGCATCTCTCGAGAGTCTATCAACCCGAGAGCAATAAAGGGCGGGTAACCGCAACAGAAAGTATAGGTACATTTGACGAGGTAGAGTGTCTGTCAGGAGTGTCCAAACTCTGGGTTTGCAATATCCAGAAGTCACTTCGCTGGTTTGGGATTCTTCGTCGCTGGTCGTTTGAGAATATGTTGGGCCAGAAATGGGAGGGGAAGTTGGAGGATGGGTGGACGTGCCCGTTGGTTTCTGCGAACCTTGGCTGGTCGATGGGGCCCAAGGATTGAGCTCTGGGTGAAGCGCATGGTAACGATGTGTGTGTCTGTTCCCCGCCGCATCGTAGAAGGTTCCCCCATTGATCTCGAAGTTGTAGGCTCCTTGGAAGAAAGGCATGGCTTGGAAGTAGTGCGATAGACCTTGCCCGGTGGGAGGTCCAGGGGCGCAAGAGCAGGCAAGTTGACTCGTATCATCTGCGTGGGAGAGCGGGAAGAGAAGAAAGTGATCGTGTTAGGCAAGGGCCCGAGTTCGAGCGCAAAAGAAACACAGCCCTGTACGGCAGGTGACGGAATCTCTGACAATATGATTCATCCTGTTCCACACAACCGATACTTCAAAACCGCACATTGCTGCAAAAGCGCTGCGTCAGTCGGGTGATGGGCCTTTTCCCCTCATGGCATCCTATGTTGTGAGTCGTGTCTGAATGTTGAATATTGAAAATTACGGCATGTTTTTAGACATTGCCGCCGTACCAATACAGTAGTTGCTGCCACCCGTGCCGTGAGGCCGAAGGACACGCCACCATCAGATGCGTGGGAAACTACTTTCTAAGCAGGTCGCACTCGGCTAGGCTGCTGCGGTTGCACTCAATCTGTCACTCTGACGAGATCTCTGCTCTTCTTCCATTCTTGCTCAGCACATTTATTTATATCTCGCTTCTCGAAGAGACGAGACCCGTCATCTACCCTGATCTTCCTGAGAGGCCGCACACAGGATATGCATATCAACTCAAAGTGCCGGGACTCAACCGACGGTTTAATAGGATGTAGGCTCCGCGATATTTCCAAGAGTGTGCTCAAACGCATTTGTATACGTACCACTGGAACAGAGGCGTAGCCTGAAAAAAACTGACGTTTCCGCTCTCCTCCACAAAGAGGCCATGAACAGTGAGATCCCTTGGGCCTACCTACTTGAAGAAGCAGATGTTTGTTCCACTCCCCTTGACTCAGCGTAGTTTGATCATCCCTTCCCTCTAACATGTTAGTGCATCATTCATTGTAGCCGTTTCTCCGCCACCGATGAATGCAGCAGGCATAGCGGAAAATTTGCGAGTACAAGTGATACGGTCGCTCTCAGTCAATGAATAACGGTGGGCAACCTCGGATCGGCAAATGAAATATGAAAGGGCGAGACCGGGCTGGCCTCGGACCATATAACAGGACATAAGGTAGAACTACCCGAGGCTTCCTCTTGCGCCAGAGGTTATTGGTCCCAGGCCCGTACAAGTTAAATCTGTATGCTTGTTGGGACGATCGATTCCGGTTCATCTCATATACTCGCCATGGAAAACATAGACAACTCCATTATCAAACGTGATCCATAAAGTTGACGGCGCAAGCATCATCACGGATACACAAGAGCTGGGGAACAACACCCAAACGTCAATCAATGACGTTCATTGTTCGTGGTACTCGAAAAGCTTAACTTGCTTTTGTTATTGAATTGTGGACAACCCACGGGAAGTAAATGGAGCTGCCTGTTGCATTCTCGCGTCGTGTTATCCCCGTAACGCATCAAAATAGTCCTAAGCAGATTATCCTATATGGTCCATTTAAGAAAGGAGATAAAGGATGCCGAAGCCTACATATCACCCGTCCAATTTCTACGATAACAGCTTGCAACAACAGAAGGGACCACCAATAATGTGAGTGGACAACGGAAAACTACACCATCAAAGGAACGTCCGGTCAAATGTACAGAAGAGGAGAGACGATACAGGAAAACGTAGCACTCCCAACTCAGGGGTTTTCACACACTGATGTGAATATTTGCCAGAAGTTCCTTGACGCGACGCTCCCAGCGGGCTGCCATCGGCTCACCATACTGATAGAAACATATGAGGGCCAGAGCAAAGTAAACAGCAGCTATCCCAAGAATAGCACATGCAGCAATGCGGAAGCCGAGTTCGGTCAAAGGTGGCGCAGGAAAGGAGTAAATCGGTGGAGGTTTCGCGGTTGATCGCCACATGAACCAGACGACGGATATGAGGAAGATAAGAACGGACCTGACAGGAGGGAGAGTGCATTAGTCCAGGATTTCTTGTAGGGAAAGATTAAGGATTTGCCTACCAAGCTAACGAAACAGCAGGAAGGGCTAACATGACCCAGGGGTTCCAGAAAGCGGCGTTATTCCGCGCTTCCTATCACGATGGCATGCTGAGTAAGGGAGTTAAGAGTCCACTATGAACTCACTAGGGCCCAGTCGACGATTGTGTAAGTGTTGTGCATCCGCCGGAACTGAATGATATATAAACAACCGTACACCAAGCTCCAAAGCGCTAAAGTGAGGGACAAGAAGGCAAGGCTCCTGGTGACCGGATCGTTGGAGGCACCATCAATTTGAAAGAACGTCAGGATCCCTCTGAGCATGTTCACATAAATGAGCACACAACGACTTGAATATACCTGGGACTATACTCACGGCACGAGGACGGCAGAAACAACATTCAGTGTCTTCCACTCTTCAACGAAATCACGGATCATATCCCTCCATTCATACTTCAGCTTTTCGTACGAAGGTAACAGTGATGCGAGATCCTGAGGGTTGCCCTGCGTTGCACTCTGGGATCCATTCTTCTCCCTGGTAGTATTATCCCCAATTCTGCCCGAGCCGCGATTTCGAATGGCCAGATATGTGATCTCCTCAATTGTCAAATCAGCGCTCTTCAACACCTGATCAACCCGGAAGAAGTACAGGGAAGGAATTAGCAGGAAGAGCAACAGATATTGTTGACAAATGAGGACGTAGACGAACGAGACGAGGAGTAGGTTATGAGGTATCGGTCTACTGTTTGCGTGTTCATCGGGATTCCCTTTGATAAAATCTGCAAATTTGGTGCGAGCGCATTTATGTACCGATAGTGGCCAGGGATACATGGAACGGTAAAAAGGATCAGGAACCTCTACCTCCACACTTTCCACTGTATCCGCAGTAGGTCCTCGGTTGGTGGGCGCTCCTCGATTAGCAGGGATCTCCCGAGCGGCATGGGCTCTTCGAGCCAAATGAGCCCATTGATTTTTAGGGACTTCCCGAGTTTGGGCGGCAATTCCAGTAGAAGATGACGATCTTCTACTGAGCCTGACAGACGGAGCTGGAGTTTGCCCTTGCTCCAACGACATACTTCGGGATTGACCGTGACAAGAACTTGGAGTTAAGGTATACGTGAACGCCAGAAGGATAATGGAATAAGGAACGTGTCGGAAAGAACAAGAATGTATTTGTAGATGGTGGGCGCCGAGAGAAACGGGGAGTATCCTCTACAGAAACGTCGAAAAAAACTGGATGGGGTTTTTTCATCACTGTCTGTCTCCAGCTGCTCCAATAATGATTATAAGTAGCCAATCCGATCTTAGCGGTGAAGAGTGCGGGGTTAAGCATACTTGCATATGCACCCGTCAACGTGAACACAGAGAGATCCATTCTTGGATCCGAGAGCGAAAAGATGTGCACTTCGTTGATCATCAGGATGTTGAGTAACATTATCAGGTCTAGTGCGTGGGAAATAACAGATGTATGACGACACGACATGCATTTTTGCAACACCTTCCGAAGCAAGGATCCCGCTGGGGCGCTCAAACATTCATTACAACGCAAACGATTGGACATCAGTACCAAAATATAAGTTATTCCTTGCCATCATCTGCTATCTCGCTTTGCCCTGCAGGCGAACCTCTGCCACAAGTTTCCGAACGCGGCGTATCCACACACCCGTCATTAGTGTACCATACTGATGGAATCTGATAAGTGCAAGGACGAAGTAGATGGCAGCAATCCCAAGGACAGCACATATAAGAACGCGGAAACCGAATTCTGTCGAGGGTGTTGCAGGAAAGGGGAAGTCGGATGGAAGGTTTGCGCGAGATCGCCACATGAACCAGACAATGGCGGTGAGGAAGACAAGAACGGACCTGGCGAAAGAGAATGGGTTAGTCTCACATTTCCCACTGGACAGATTATATGTCGACGTGCCAAGCCAACGAGACTGTGGGTAGAGCCAACATGACCCAGGTATTCCAAAAGGGCGCATTTTCTTTTTGTGCTTCCTGGTGTAAGTATGAGCTAAGCAACGAAATAAATCACGAGTATATGCACCCACCAAGGCCCATTCAACAATTGTGCACGTGTTACGCATCCGGGAGAACTGAATGATATAATATGCGCCATACACCAAGCTCCATAGCGCCAGAAGCAGTGACCAGAAGGTAAGACTCCGCGTGGCTGGGTCGTTTACAGCACTATCTACCTGGAATAGCGTTAGAATCCCTCTTGATATGATCATACGAGTGAGCACAGAGTCCACTAGCATACCGAGGAACACTTACGGTACAAGCACAGCCGAAACAACATTCAGGGTCTTCCATTCTCCGACGAAGTCGTTGATCAAAATCGTCCATTCCTTCCTGAGCTTTCGAAATCGTTGCGCAGTTTCATTGGACAGTGGGTCAGGAGGGTCACCACCTGGAGGGCCGCTACCAGGAGGACCACCACCTGGAGGATCACCGCTGGGAGGACCACCTGGAGGACCACCACCTGGAGGATCACCGCTGGGAGGACCACCACCTGAATAACCACCACCCGGAGGCCCCGTGTCTCTGTTATCTCTAGATGAGCGAGAGGGCGATGATCGGATTGTTAAGTCCGTGATCTCCTCAATCGATAGATCGGCGTCCCGCAATACTTGATCGACTCGACGAAAGTACAGGGAAGGAAGCATCAAAAAGTAGATCAGGTATAGCTGGCAAACCAGGAGGTATACCAGAGCTAGGAGAAAAAACTTGAAGGATGTGGTTTGGTTGGAATCAGCCGCAAGACTTCTTGTAAGCCTGGTGTTGGCATCCCGGTATGAGGTTGGCCAAGGGTACACGGATTGATAGAATGAGGGCAATTCTGTGACAGTACCCAGCCCTCCAACGTCGATGGGGTTTCCAGGATTGCCTGAGTATGCTGCTTGCGGAGTGGCGGATGTACAGTTGAGGACAACCAAACACGACAACTTTTGTGAACTATTTTTCCCATGGCCACAAATGGACATTTTCACCAAATAACACCAGAAACAGTCACTAGGCAACTAATGGAGCATATCTGCACGAGCCATTTATTATTTATTCCTATTTGGGATCAATTTACCCCGCAAAATTTGGCCACTTTAGAAATATGGTGAAAAACAGTAAAGTATTGATTAAGAAAATGTGTAGACTATCTATAACATGATTTTAACGTTGAAAGGACATGGGTGTGATCCATAGATGCGAAAGAAAAGGCTGTTGATTTGGGTCCTGACTTGCATCAAGGCGGCACATGGACACCCTGGCAAACTCCGGAGTTGTCCAAAACACTTCAGGACTCCAAAATCGGCACTCCTGACACCATTCGTTCTTTCATTAACTGGATCTGATGCTTCATGGATGTATATCGAAAGGGTTTGACTGGTCTGGCAGCAGCATGGGTAGTCCGAACAGAAAGTGCACTGAGGTGTCTCACAGAGTGCAATGATGGCTTTGGATGCCATCCTTAACTGCTTCTGTCGAAAATAGCCCATATAGCCCCCCTCATGTACCATTGAAATCTCAAAAAAATTTGGCCACCATAAAGAGTCGTGTAACCTTTTCAATAAATGCATTTTTCGACTCCTTTTGCCTATCCAAGTCTATCCCCGGCCGAGATTTGATCCAGGAAATGCACCATCAGCTAATACCCGAGTTGTCGTGTTTGGTTGTCCTCAACTGTAGGTTGACCGCCGACATCAATGGGGTTGTCGCGACTTGCAGTGCGTGCCGTGGAAGTGTGTCCATCGGCGTCAGTTGGGTGATTACGGCTCTCGGCGCGTGCCGTGGAAACAGCCTCATTGGCGCTGACTGGATTGGTATCTTCGGTGTATGCCGTGGAAACGCGCTGGTTGGTATTGGTTTGAGTGCGGGTGTTGTTGTACCGATCCCTTTCCACTTCAGTGGAGGTTTCTTGGTTGTTTTGAACAGGGGGATCTTCTACCTGGAATGTAACGCTGGGGTAAATTACCTGAGTGGCTGAACCATATCCACCCCCTCGGGAGGCCAGTGATGTCGCCATGGTTTGCGAAAGACGGCACGGGTTGAGTTTCTGGACCAAGGGGAGTGAGGAGAAATGAGGCCAACGATATCAGAGCCATGGCGACGCGTTTATATAAGGATATAAGGGCGAGTTCTGTAACAAAAAGGACATCTTAGAGTGCTAATGAGAAGTTAATTTGGCAGGCACATAACGAGTAAGATCATCGATCTCTCTTCATCATGTGGTATTGTCAAGCATCTCTGCTCTATTGGTGTTAAACATCTCGAACAGACAGAAGCTTTGATCACACAGGAGACAGTCCACTGGGATCAATGATACCATCTGGGACTTAACTTGCCACAAATTTAATACACTTCCTTTTCAAAAAAATCGCCATGAGTTTCTGAACTGATACCCTCGATTCGGGTCCGTCTCACGTTCATTTCAAATGGATAGGTGCTTGCTTTCCTCCGGCCCACAGTACAATACAGGACGTTTTCCAGTGCTTGGAGCTACACTGCATTGAAGAATATGCACTACCACTCTCGGCAGTGCAATACCCCGTGACGCGCCCACAAGCCTCTAATCGAGTCCGGATAGAAGGACCTAACAGCTGGATCCGGAGTCAGTGGGGTAAGAAACATACGTAGGATGACGGAATATGTCTAATCTTTCATCCGTTCATACTTGCGACCCTGGTCAAAGTAGATCAAATATAGGCGAGATCAAAACCCCTCACCTTGTAGAGACTCTAGCATAACCATGTTTGACGTGACTCCACTCCCTTCAGCTCATGAGTGCCTTTCACGCTGTCGCCTTGGCGTCCCCAAGCTTATTGCGACCCCATCCGTCCATTATGGGATCTTTTCCGAACACGTCTCCTATCCTACCTTCTCCGTATTTCGAATCTCTTGTGTCGTCGTACTATCTCTCGCTTTTACCCACCTTTTTATAAACCCACCCTCTCACTTCCTTTGCTGAGAACCTCGGTACAGGTGAGCCGGTGTGCGTTACGGGGTGACCCGACCGCATTCCTCCTCGACATCACCGCCTGGGGTCTTTGGCACTCAGGCCCGTTCCCCTTCCGCCCAAGCATTACTGCCGTTGTTCCTCATCTCAATGCATATTTCTTCGTCCTATCTGGCCTCGCCAGACGAGTTCAAGGGTAAATGGCAACATTGGCTGTTTGCCTAAAATCGCGCAGTACCTCAGTCTCCGAGGAAGAAATTGGATCCATTTGGTCCGTGTCGTGTAAGCCCATCGTGTTCACTCCTTCGGATATAATTGGACTGAAGTCTCTCCCCGGAAGGTCAACCCTATATACTGCTTTCCGACTCTTGAACGTGCGTTGTCTCTGCCCTCCGACGCAGACCCCCGTTCCTTTGCCATATATTGAATTAGCCTGACTCAACAGACATGGCCTCCGTTTTGCCACACCTGGGGCACCTTCACCTGGTGTGAAAGTTCACAAGCTGGCGCAGGAGCCGGACCTCGTATATATCTCTTGAAGTGTCTCGAACCCTGGCGCGTTGGCTCCTCTACAGATAAAAGTCTTGAAGTCACTGTGGTCCCGGCCGCAACGAGGTCCATCGCAGCTGGAACTTAGAGAAGGGAGAGTTGTGCCTAGTGTGAGGACTGGCGCTCTCCTGCTCGTGAAACGGCAACCGAACGTCTGTCCATCACGATTGGACAATGTGATACTCGCACTGGTGTAATCGCCTAGGAGGGATAGACAAAGAGGCCCTGCGTTAATATATACCCTTGATCCTTATATCTCAGTACATCATTAGGTTCGGCTATGACCCGTATTACTACATCTACTGGCACACTCTTAATGTCCGTCTTTACCTTTCTCTGGATTCGTCTCAGCAGCAAAACGGCGCATGGACTCGTAGCTTTACTATAAAATACAGTTTAACAGTAGTAGAAAGGGGACCGAATTTTAGGAACATTCTCTTGGACTCTCAACTATACTCTCGAGGTCTTCGACAATCCATCTCTAGTTTCATATGCTCATTAACCGCCAACTGGTCTCGCTCTGCAAATCGCCTCGGTTACTCTCTGCTTACTCATAAAATCTCGGTTCGTTGGATTGGGCCTCTTCATCTGAACGAGGGATTGTCTCTAGACCACGGGGGTGGTGGTTCTTGGAGCTGTGGGCCTTCTTGGTAACTTGGAACTCATATGATCGACGGATGCGATCGTGCTTGCACTACATTGTCGTCTCATTCTGCGTAGAACGTTTGTAGTCATTACAACTGGAGCCCACTGTGAGGGGTTCCAAGACCAACACTAGTGCCCAACATATTGTGGACCCTGGGATACTGATCTCTCCCTTCATCATCTGACAGGAGTGACTCTAATGAACACAACTGGGGACTAATAAGTGGTATCCAGATAAGCCGATCTAACTCGGAAACGAACCATAGTCTATCCATCCTGCCAAGCCAGCCTACAACATCCCATCAAAGATCACAACAAACACCTGAGATGGAGCAGCAGAACAACAGCGGACCATCATGGCACAACAACTCACAAAACCCAGGGGGATCATCCCATGTAAGCCTACGGGGGCTTACTTAGAGCTTTTGACCTTACGTTCACACCGAAGTACTATAAGCCTGA
>JAEUWS010000420.1:0-62670 GCA_018524945.1 Podaxis sp. C-F-92630
ATCCATGCTGGCCTTGCCCAATTCGCTATCCATGCTCTCGACATGAGCGAACCGAGCAGAGCCAAGCTCCTCGGGAATGTATGGAACAAAAAGGCCGCGAAGTAATGACCTTCGTTCACGAAGGGTCTTCTGCAGAAGTGCCTGGACAATCACTTTTGAGCGTCGCGGATAAACCATGAAGACCAGTGTTTACCTCTCCATTCAGATACATTAAGTCAAATGCATACAAACATACTGAGACTTGGATATCACTCTGGTGTACGTCTTTCCTCGCTCGGTTGGATAGTTCCTGGAAGGTCTTGATTGCACCAGTACGAGGGTCGATGGCAACGATCTCCGCATCCATTATGAAGGATGTTACTGAAGATGTTTGCTCCAAGAGAGATAATATGAGATTTTGAACGTCGGGATACTTAATGAGGGAAAGGAAAGGTGAGCTATGAGATTTTGAATAGGTATTGAGCCCAGTACCTTGGTTGTCATGTCCTCTAAGTGGCGTGAAAAAATCTTGAAGTTGGTGAGTTGCCCATTTTCCCAGATAGCATGAACTTGAGCTCTTTGTCCATCATACTTGAATTCAGCGACGAATGGCTGGTCCCCCAGCCTCTCATAGACCTCGAGTAATGAGCGTGTAGGCGATCCCAATGTCGGATGTAATGGTATTCCTGAACCAAAAGTGAGATTTTCGTGGCAAAAAATTGCCACAGAACCAACCTATCACAAGAGGAACACTCTTCTCCAAGCTGGGTAAACCGGTGTCCAGAAGTGCGGCAACAATATCATCGTAGTTGGGGTGTTTGACGAACACCCTCTTGACTAGTTCTTCTGCTCTCGAAAATACCTCGTTCAACTTGGTTCGCGTAGGGTCTTGGTGCTTCTTTTTGGCGTCCGGGGGCAATTTCTGAGCTTTGGCGAGCAAAGTAGAAGATATTCGCAAGCTGCACTCATCCCCGAAAGTGTCGGATGACGCATGAGAAAGAACAATTGCTCGCGCCAAAGCTGTGAGTATGGAAGTCCTGACGGCCCCAACACGAAGGTTCTGACAAAGTGTTCTGGTCAGGAAGCGAACTTCCTCGCCACCGGCTGATAACAATAGTTTTTCCACGATCTTTTCTTTTTGCTTGGCCGCCCCCTGGCCCTTCGAATGAGCGATCTTAAGCAGGGATTCATAAACATAGGAAATGGTTAGTGGAGGATGTGGAATCAAAGTCCGCAGATTGGACTTGGCGGATACAGCGACGTCGCCAGGATCTCCTAAGGTGTTATAAAGCCGTTTCAGCGTTGCTGGTGTGATGCCAGAAACGTTCTGTATCGAACGCGAGATGATAGAAGGACCTAGTCCGAGTTCAAGTGTAACATACGGTGGTGCAAGTGTGTTAGAGAGAAGATAGAGAGAAGGGAGCAAAGATTCCCGATGTTTGGTTATAATCGTGCGCAGACAGTTTGTTAAAACATTGATAATGGTGATGCGCGAGCGAGTCTGCGAGAGCGCGGACAGGGCATGGGCTAAGAACGCGTACGGTGCGCCATTTCCTAGCCAAGGCTGTTCGTCCGGAAGATAGCCAATCGGATCAACATCCAGGGATGCAAACTGAAGCCGCCTTGTATCCATGGGACGCATGTGCCTTTGGGTGTCCTTGGTCTTTGGCACTGGTGTCGGTTGGACGGTCGCAGCATCCGCATCTGCATCCTCCTCATTAACGTCAATCACCAAAGGTTGCAAGGGTGTATCCCCTTCTGCATAAGTTGTTTTTTGTCTGGCAGAGGAGGAACCGCCTTCCGATTGCGTCGCCTGTGGTTTGGTTGGGGACGCGTTGAAAAAGGCCTCGAGACGGGCCTGTCCTCCAATTCTTCGCTTTTTTGAAGGAGACTTGTCACCGTCTACAGGGATGTCACGTTTTGCCATGCAAGTCGCAAATTTGCGATGTTGAAAAGGCTGAGGCACCAGGAGTTTGAAACAAAAGGGCGGACATAGGACAACACATGGAACAGTACCACTTGCCTGTTTGGGAGCTATGGGTTCACAGGAAATTGTCAGTCGCCGTTGCCACACCACTTGGCCACAACCCCTTCACGTCGCTTCCTCAGATCCGTCATTCTTTTGCATGTGGCAATAAATCCGAAACAACCCGTGAAGCAATGGGTCGAGGATATCCCTACAACAAGTCGTCAATAACTGTTGTTTTGGACCTAGAAACCCGCCTTGATAATTACTGAAGGCTCAGGCACCCAGTGTTTCTTTGGAATTGACAACTTCAATGACGACCATACTTAGACCAATACCTCATGGAAGATCTGTCTTGTTGGACTTCTGGAATGTCAAACCTCGCGGTTCAAGGAGACTAGTGTGAATCCAGCCATCCTTGACTCCGGCAAATCGATGGGCACTTACGCGACTTTTGGCGTCGACGTGAACTCTCTGATATTCTCTTCATACAATTTTCCCCAATCCGGATTTGATTCTCGCAGAAATTTCATTGGTTGAAGTATAACGCGATGCACTTGCATGCGGTTGCCCCAGCTGGTTCCTGGTCAGCGGCAGGTTTGCATCTACCTCTAAAGTAATATCTAGAAGTTCCTATCTCCACGGCGATTGGTTTGAAGTTATAAACGATCAATCCGTCTGTATAGTTTCGCCTGTCCTCTAGGTTTATAGGCAGCTGCCCTTACCTCGAAAGGCTACCTGAGTTTCAGAAAAAAAAGCTCCCCAAGGTACTGGTGATAGGCCATCTTATTGACTCATCGAGTTCTGCTGCATGCTATTGTGCCTGCCTAATCTTGGAGCGAACATATTCCCATGTTGAAAGCCAAAGCACGTCGACGAGATGCACGGACGTTGATGGTTTAGTCCTTTCGCGTTTTCGTTAAGAGCCGTACAAGAGCCGATAGTATGCAACGTAAGGCTGGTAAAAATATCTTGCCAACTGAGATAGGTCGTCTGCATCAGCTACCCGTATGAGACCTGGACCTGAGCAAGCAGGCTTTGAAATGTATTCCCATTGGTGAGTACTACGACGTGGTGCTATCTGTATTAGCAATCATCGACAACCTTCGCGATTACGAGACTTCGGAGACGAGGAGATTCATCCAGATGAACTATGATCCTCGTGTCAGGCTCTTCTTTCGTTCTCGAATTCCCAGGCGTCAAAGCACGGCCTTCATGTTACCAAATCATATTAAGAATCATATTAAGAGGGAAAACGAAGTTGTCCTTCAAATGGCTAAACTTCCCTTTTGCGGTGTTACTTAGTGTAGACCTGAACATGAGAATGACAGAATACAATTCCAGGAGGTATGGATGATAATGGTTAGAGAACCATACGGTAATGATCGATGGGGTGGAGTAAGTAATTCCCGGCAAATGCGAACAAGCAAGTTGATGAACAGAGGTTTAACGCATCATAATAAACCTCGTTGAAGATAACCCTCTTTCCGAGAAGCACAGCCCTGGCGTCTTGTGAGTCTTTGGCAAACGGGTTGGATCAAAAGACAATAAATGTTATGGATATTCAATCTTCCATAACCTTCTTATATACTTACCACGTACTTATTTGGTACAACTGTCATTTTGCTCAGCTGGACCGCCACAATGACCATAGATTTGGGTATAACCTAGTCAGCTCAGGGTGAGCTACAAATCGCCCCATTGAATGATTGACATAAGCGATCAGGTCTGTCGTGAACGTCGGTCATCCATTCTAGAGAAACTGTGCCCATCGCTCCGAGATGGCTAAAGCATCCACAGACACGGAATTGCAACGCACATATCCGGGATCTTCTCAGGTCCCTCAAAATCCGAAATTTCTCGAAAACCATATTGTCCATTGACGAAGCGCATCGTGAGTGCGGAACCGCTAAGCAACCCGATATTATTGACAGTTACCGTTTACAGGCGATCAGGAACCAATGACCTGCTGAGCATAAAGGACTGGCCTGGTGATCCTAAAGGAGTAACGCTTTGTTCACGAGCTATGGGGCAATCTGTCAGGGAATGAATGCCACTATGCACGGAAATTATTGCAGCAAATTTTTAGCTGGAATTTTACTGACGTATGAGGACCCCTCCATCGACGGTTACGCGAACTCGCGAGAACTGCGACGACGTCTGGTAGCAAGCAGTGCGGGGACAGCTGGAGTCGGCTTTCTCCCCGAAAGAGTAGTTCCTGAAGTGAACATCTCTTCGTGGATCTCGGCCTGCTATCCATATTCTTATAGGGAATCTCCGATCTGCAACAAGCGTTTTATATCCTGCTCTGGTGTTTCGGGCGGAAGTTCGGCTGCGGAATCTCAAACTAACTTACTTAGGGTGCAAACCGGCCTAGATACGTGAAATTTGACCTTACAGTGCATACGACAGGCCGCGACATGACATTCAGGTCACCACTTTTAAATCAGGCACCAGATGGGATACATCCCTTTCAAGTATTGCAAACTTGGATGTCAACTACCCTTGGCGACCTTTGGTATTTAAAACAATGCGACAAAAACGGATTGGCGTCGATACCGAAGCGCCCGTTTCTGCAGCATTTATGAACCAAAGCCTGGGGGTGCATCCGCGTACCTCTTGAAACCCCGACCATGAGCGATCGTCGATCATACCACTACTCTTGGAACGGCGTATCACAACCATACCCCTCCAGCACTGATTATTCATCGGCACCCTACCAGTCAAACCTACATTCAACTTCACCTCAGTCCATGGCACCAGTCTACAACGGTGACACACACTCACCAACGAGTGATGGGGGCTACTCGTCCCCCTATTACCCAACAAACGCTTCGCATGGTCATTCGAGTCCCACCTCGTCAACAGGGTACCATGTCTATTCATCCGTGCCTGGGCAAGCTTCAGATGATGGAGCTGCATTGTACGGGCAACGCCACTCTCATCATCCCCAGATTCAGCGGCCGCAATCAACACACCCCTATTCAACAGCCTATTCCCAGTCTCAGTCGCAGAGTCACTCGCAATCCTACGCGTATCCTCCCCCCTCGTCGCATGGGCAGACGCGAGCGAGATCTCACTCTCAAGCTCACTCATACATAACTCAACCGGCGAGCCCCACGTTATACCAAAACAATCCATCACAATACCCTCCTCAGATCCCGTTGACGCCAGCATCGACGGTGTCGCCGTCTCAGTACCCTTCATCCCCTTCACGCCCATTTGCATGTGACCTCTGTACGTTGTCGTTCAATCGTCAACATGATCTCAAAAGGCACCGCGAGACGCACACTGGTGAAAAGCCGTATTTCTGTAATGGAGGCTGCGGGAAGACGTTCACCAGAAAAGATGCCTTGAAGCGTCATCAGGTGAGCCTCAAACGACGCTCCGTGATCAACAGCATGGCTAACAGTCGATCGAACCTCAAGCTTGTTAAGGGTTGTGGAAAACCCGACGAGCCATGGTCTCCGTCGTGAACAATAGATTCTTCGTGAGTCCGTTGGTCTTCTTGATCACTTTAGAGGTTGTGAACTAATACAAAACATGAAAGGATACTCAGACATACAACTTGATACCTGTAATATCTTCTATCCATATCGCTCCCCAGATACCCACTTTGTTCCTGTGCTCTCCTATAATCGTGTATATCAATTCTATTCTTGACTCGAAGTGGTCGTACTTACACTGCAATGAAGGTCTGCTCATCGGCCTATGAGTTGTTCTTTTCAAAGGTCTTCTCGAGTACCCATGCGTCATGAGGTTCAATTTTTCTGTAATAGTCCTTGTGGATTTCAACTTCCTTGAACCCATGACGTTCGTAGAAGTTTTTGGCCCCATGGTTGGAAACTTGCACATGGAGGTAGATCCTATTGATTCTGTGTTTGGAATATGCCTCCGCGGCTTTGAGGACCAATTCAAGACTTTGTGACCCCAGGCCTCGAGATCTGTATGGCTGTAACGGGGAACGTGAGGATTTCGCCATTATCTTTGGTTGATTTGCTCACAGCCAAGACGCCCATGGTCATGAGATACAAGTGGATTTGATCATTCTTGTTCTCCAGTCGACAACAGATGGTTCCAACCTTTTCGGCAGAGATGCACATTTTTGTCCACACGGCAAGAGACCGAGACATACCGGGATGTCATTATAATAAACTGAAAAGGGCTTCCATCAGTATGAATGCCAGTCATGACATGTGTTCCGTACCAAGCTTGCAAAAGTCTTCCACTTCGGGCTGAAGGATACCCTGATAGAACTTATCACTGTACTTGATTGGGAAGAGCACCGAGTTAAGCTTGCGAACGGTGCCAAGGTTATTGGGCGTGATTGACGCGAAAGAAACGCGAGGGGATGGCTTAGTTGTTGACGACATGGGTGATTGTGCCAGAATGGTTAAGAGCTATGCGTGGGAGAGAAACGCGTTGGAATGATGAGCTTACCTGGGACGGTAAGCACATGCTACTCAATATACAACATGAACTCTCCGCGTCCATTATCATGTCGCTACTTCCACCTTCCAAAATGGCTCTGTATTCTTAGGGAGATGTCTGACACTTTACAGGTGGATCCTATCCTTGGCTAGAGCTCGAGATCACTGTGGATCATATTTCTATCTTGCTATTCTCGTCAGCGAATAGGCCAAGCTGCTGATGGTTGCACCGGGGGGCGTTTCAGAAACTCCATGGAATTTGGCAACGCCGTCTCGCATTCCTAATCATAGGTCCTTGTGGACCTCCGTATACGATATTTCTGCTGCCCGCACGTCGGCCATGTTCTAGTGAATATAATGACCAATGGTCAAGCCCATCCGACGTCCGAACTCAGGGCTCTTTGCCGAGCCGAAAGCGCGCGCTGGCTTCCTGTGCCCATGGAAGTGATCTGTATCCTTCTTACCAGTCAGTCCTCGGTCGCCATCGATGCACAGATTTCGGCCGGAGTCTGCACGCTGACCGGCTGAGTCTCGAGGACATAGCCGTGCTGGAACCACAGCTTCTATGCGTTGTCTTCCGACTTTGGCGTGTAGGCTCTGTAGACCTTTACGCTCCTTCCCATTCAGTTTTGGACGTGATATGGGACCTCCGTCCTTCTTTTCCTCCAAATCATTGCAATTCTGTCATGCGTCTTTGCTAAAGAGGAAAACGAATGATGTACGAAGATCTTGACCTCGTAATCTGCGCTCCCAGGACGTTCGGAGTGGTCATATGGGAGTATCTGCTTAGAAACGCCCCTTTGCTCCTCAGAGATGACGGCAATTTGCCGTGAAGTGCGTGAGACAACCTTCTCGCCGTCGCCAGATTGGTCGGGTCACAATCGTGGACATCTATTTGTCCTACCTTCGGTTCTATCTTTACGAGGCACCCGATATTACGAGACGTGGGTAAAGAGTGTGGATGAAAGGAGCGGCTGAAAGCGGACAGGCCGCCCATCCCGACTAGATCCTTTTCATTTTTTGTTTCATGTGAGTAGCTTATTCTCCTAAACTTGTCTCTTCTGCTGTTGATCAAGGTTTCATCTAACAGCCGATTCAGCTCGCCTGGGAGTAGCTTGGTGCTGGAGCTATCTACCTCGCATGTTTCCGTGAAGCTAAGGATAGGAAGGCTTAGGCGGACCCTAACGGAACCCACCTGTCGAATCCTCGTAGTTCCTTGGCCGCACTGTCCGACAATATCGCTCATTGGCCTGAGGGTCCGAGAACTTCCTGTCATAATTAAAACCGGCCTCTTAACATTTCGGACGTACCACCTGTCATCTGAAACTTCGGTGACGGGTCGAACGCCTCGCAACAAACGTTGAGCCGACTCGTCGATTCGCATCATAGAAGTCACGAACGCAGGAATATCACCTTCAACGGCGAGAAACCGACGTTACGAAATGTGCTGGGAGGACGTTTGTCAGAACTGGTTTGTCCCGATCTAATATGCTTTCTGCTAGTGCCTGGTGATTAACATCTTTCTCATGAGCATGTAACTTCGTTCTGATTGACTTCTAGGGTATAACCCGCGAGCCCAGTGCTTCCCCATATGCGTGACCGCATGGACTTTGGCTCCGAGGATTGCAAAGCATAAGGGCTGTGGGGTGGAGCCCTGAGAGCTACGCAAGTGACGCTATTAATGTGAGCGGTGTTATTTTGGATTCAGGCCACCTCCTAGACAGTCGTAGATCGGATAGCTTAGCGTAAGAATTGATTAATGAATGTTCATTAGGAAATGTATATAGCCAGTACGAAGATTGTGTGGATGACGAGAACACTTACTATACAATAGGTACAGGTACGATGAGGGTGAGAATCGCCGAGTGTCAGCGGGTTTTCTGATCTGGACTCCCGGAGAGCAGAAAATTAAGGGTCTTTTGTCTAGCCTGAGGCGGTACTATGCAAAGAATGGGGTATATTAAAGTGATAGAAGACTGAAGGATACAATGAAAGTAGCAATACAAAAGGATGAATATGATAGGAGGGTTCGGGTGGCGTAAATCAGTTATGTGTCAATGAGCAAATTGTCTTTTTGGGTAGTACAACACTGATGGAATAATGCAGAGAACGAGTACAGATTGCAGATGTGGGCTAAGAAGGGAAGACGACAGTAAGCGAGGGTTTTTCCACGGGGTAAGAATACACACTTTATTATGCTGGTCCTATAACGTCGCGTCTTGACGTCGTGAGATAGATTTTCGCCACTTGGATTTCTTCGGAGTGCGATGCAACTTTTCCAGATAGACATCATCATAGCTACGGAAGACGCATGCACCTAATTGTTCATCATACTCTTCCATCCTTGCCCATATGCAATGCCATCGGGGATTCTGCTCAGAGAACTTGAGGGCGACACCGAGATGCTTCTGGTCCCAGCAGACGGCCTTGGACGGGGATTTGGCGTTCTTGCGGTCAAACGCAGCATCTTGAAGGGTAATCAAGGCGCAGTCAACCACCTCGAGGTTGAGGGACTCGTTACTGGAAAATATGGCATCAAGGTCGCTATCCATTTCGAGCAGCTTGGGGATGCCACGGTGGGCAGGATCGTAGCCGTCAACAAGGACTTGGACAGTGGTACGATCGGCAAAGTCGAGTGTAAGCACGGGATGAGTGGAGGAACGGCGAGCCCTCTGGAGAACCTTGCCTATGATTTCACTGGGATCTATACTGGGAGGAAGTGAGCCGTGAGATAGCAATAGACGCCCATGCCCACGCACCCAATGTGGTTGAGGCGCAGAGCTTCTGGACGTCGGCGAGCGGCTGTGGGGGAAGGTGGTGCAGAGGGGATAGTTGAATTGGAAGAGAGCAAGGATGGAGAGCTGGATGAAGCGTCCGAGGTTACATCTGAAGGCATGGCTTGGGCGGAAGGAGAGATAGAAGACGGCGTCAGATTAACACCAAGGGCCATAGTGCAAAACAACCGCAAGCGTTGATTGGTCACATTCTCTTTCTTGTTCTTTGTCCTCACCCTTCCTCATCCTCACCCACAGCTGCCATTCTTTCTTCCTTCTCCACCACCCGCCCATTTTTCTCCAACTTTCGGACGTCTTGCCCACTTGTATACCCCCCTCGCTCGGCGTCTGTCTCTACGCCCATTACCCCATTTGTCGCCGGCTGGGACCAAAGTAAACAATCAGCGCATCTGTCGCCTCTCAACTAATTACCACCTTCCCTCACCACACGCATCCGCGCAATGGAGAGGCCTTTTGTCCAAAAACCGATTGGCCCCCGTGGTCCAGTGTCGCCCAGGCCAGATGCGATCCGCAGACCTCGTCTTCATGTGCCGCGTGTCAACACATCTGCCAACTCCATCGGGTCTAAACCTCTCGAGCGTCTTAAACTAGATGTCTCTGGCATCCAATCCATGCAATACTACAACGGTGGTCCAAGCGATTTCCAGGTTGATCACATGTCCCCAGAGGATGCACCCACACTTCAACCACCATCCCAGGAGACAACCATGCCAAGTCACGGCAACTCGGAGCCTCTAAGCCTCAATGAGTTGCTCCAAGAGCTCGATAACATCACCACGCAGAATGTTCCACGCCTCGAGGACGATGCCTACCTCGATCCTGAGCCATCATTGGATCTGGGCAACTGGTCAGATGAGGTGATTGAAGAACTTCAGAGACTTGGGGAGGGTGCCGGCGGTGCCGTTCACAAAGTCAAGGATAAGAGATCGGGCAGAATCATGGCCAGGAAAACTATCACTACGCGCCAAGCGCCGAGGCAGTTGCTGCGCGAGGTGTCTATCATGACCACAACCCGACACGTCAACATCATTCGTTTCTATGGTGCTTATATCTCTCCCTCGGCAAGCGAAGTAAAAATTTTGATGGAATATTGCGAGGGAGGTAGTTTGGAGACAGTTGGAAAGCGTCTGAGGGAATATAGAGCCGTAGTTGGCGAAAAGATTGCAGGTCGTCTGACTGAAGGAGTGAGTCGCTCATACTCCTCTCTTGCTGATCAGACATTGATCGCGCTGTCAGATTCTTCAAGGACTCGCCTATCTTCACTCGAAAAAGACCATACATCGTGACATCAAGCCTTCAAATATTCTCTTGACGAGTGAAGGCGTTGTAAGGTTGTGTGATTTTGGTGTCTCTGGGAAGCTTGTGGGCTCGCACGCAGACACGTTTACCGGCACCAGTTTTTATATGGCTGTCAGTATCTGCTGTCTCCCTTTTGCTCGACCGGTCCTTACTAACCCCTGTCCTTAGCCAGAGAGAATTTCTGGAGGGAAGTATACGATCAGATCAGACGTGTGGTCCACCGGAATTACTCTCCTCGAATTAGTTACAAACCGCTTCCCCTTCCCTAACGACCTCCCTCCCATTGAACTCATGCTTTACATCACCCAGAATGAGGTATTGCCGACCACTTCCTCTTCTTATCGACTACTGATGATCATATTCTTCAGCCTCCTACCCTTGAAGACGAGCCGGGCGTTCAATGGAGCAGTGAAATGAAAGACTTCATCAAACAAGCGTACGTTTTCATTGTTTCCACTGTCAACCCCTATTTATATTGATCCCTTAGTCTTACCGCTAACGCACGATTGCGGCCGATCCCTAAAGACATGTTGGCTCATCCTTGGATCATCAACACGATGAAACAAGAAGTGCATATGGCTCGATGGATTGGAGAAGTGTATGGATGGCCGAAGAGGAAATCAAGTGACCAGTAAGCAGACCATTCATCGTTGCTTATAATCAATTTATCGATCGTTATAGCTCCCAATCTAGACCTTCATCCAGCCGAGCTGGATCTTCTATGTCAAACCGCAGCGACTAGGCGATTGCCCTCGTCTCTGACTGTTTGCGACATGCCTGCTAAATCTCCAGCTTACGTTCCCCGTCTGCGGTTAATTCTTCCTCCTCCGCTTTCTCCCAGTTCGGATTTCTCCTGCTGTTACATCTACTTTCACAACATACCCGCATTCTGGTGTGGACAATCATTCTCGCGTTGTTGTCTCTTCCGTATCGTTGTTTGCGACTTTAATTTCTGTTCCCTCTTTTCGTCATGTAATGAGTCCTCGCTGCCCTCGGCCCCCTCATTTGTAGAAGGCGCCCAAGTATTGATGGTCAGGGGAGGCCAAACTTACGGGAATATGTAGTTTCTGGTGCTTGTTTGTACATCAAAACATGGACTTTTCTAGTGTTGTGATTCCGATACCTTGCTTCCTTTGATCCTGAGTGTGACAAGGCTGTGAACATTTACCTGGTGTCGATAGTCTAGGAAGGATACTTATGCCGCGGAACAATCCAGTTTGCGGGACACCATACCAACTCAGTTACCCCAATCGCGGCGTCTTTGCTATAGTTCGTGCCCGGAATGGACCATTTAAAGGAGCCTGGCATCCCGAGGAAATCGTTCGGACCAACTAAAGATAGGGGGATATTTTTGTGTTGGACAGGAAGAACGTTTGATATATCATCTGATTTGAAATGCCAGACTCTAGGGGGGCCTCTGATCTCAGCCGTTTCATCTCCGCATTACCTGAGAGGGGGATGTCAAAGAGCTTCTGAGTAGTTATGGCCCGTGCTTTCAGTGATGCTTCCTTCTATATTCAACGCCAATGGCGTATGGGGCGAGCCCTAATTAACAATGTGGCAGCTCCCTGTGACGACCATGGTGGCCATCGACCTTGTGCATGACTTCAAGGACATGACTGCGAAGAGGGTCTGTGCTGCTCTGCGACAGCAATGTGTGTTGGTGGTATTCATTCCACACCTCCTTACTAATTTCTACCTAATTGGGTTTAACATCGTGGGTTTCAGTCACGTATACCGTATGGGGGCTCTTGGAGGATGTCCGTCTCTCCTGAAGGGTTGAATGAAACTGGGGGACTTGGCAGGTGTGTACTGTTGCAGACTCGTGTGCGGTGTTTATGCAGATTCTCTCAGGCAGCAGCATTCTTCAATTACCTCCCTTTGGTGGGAGAGGGAAGCACTAGCGATCGTGGTCGAGTCTTGATTGGTGATATGCTTTTCCGTCAACCCTGTATACTGCAGGGTTCAGTTAGATCCGAGAACCAAAATTTCGTATTTTTTGGTATGTCACGACGGTGGGTGGCATTAAGTACAATGCAATCGTGGGGGCTCCCAGGCAACAAGGAAGTGGGAAATTTTGAGATGGCATGGGCATTTCCGTCTCCGAGTCCGAGGTGAAGTACGGGAATTTGTATAGTACTTGGTGCAGAAATAGATATCACGAGATGAACACGATACGCTGAAACAGTCCTCTATCTCCCATCTTTCATTCTTTGGAAACCCAGATTAAATCGGAACGCGTAGTAGAGGAAGACACAGGATCGGCGCAGAAGCCCTTTCATTCCGGAAACATGTGTCTGCCACTAAGATACGCGGTTGAAGCCTTGTCAACATCTCGATATATCTTCTTCATGAAATAGAATGATTGGTGTCCAATGACTGCGGTCCAACCAGAACACCGTCGGGAAGGGAAAATAAGACATGGTCCCGAGTTGCTCGATTAATGCGTTTAGTGGGGAATCTTTGTCTTCGCTCCGCGGAAAACAAGAGCTCTTGTGGGGCGTTAGGTACCAGTCGGCTACGGACATACGGCTAAGTAAGGATAAACACAACATGAGCGCTGTCTTTAACCAAAATGGTCAAAATAAAGACAAACACCGCAGTGGCGTGTTCCGGGGAGAGCATCCGAAGTGAGTAGGGGTTGAGAAGCTGTGGAAGTCTCAGTTCCTCACGAGAGTATTTAGGAGCGTGATCATGGCTTAGACCTAATCAAGTTGTTCCTGGAGGTATTTCTCGCGAAAGGGTTGAGTGGTTAACGGGAATCACGGAATACGGACTTGTCAGAGCAAGCGAGCTGATCTAGTGTTTAGCGAAGTTCTCAGAGTAACACAGCCAGGAGCTGAAAGACAGAAAAGTACCTGCCACACTCCTGGGTCGGTGCGCTTAATCGGTGGCGGTGCAATTTCATCAAGACTCAGGCTTTAGACACCGGCTGCAGCTTAAGCGACAACATTGTAAGCGAGACTTCGTCTTTGAAATCTTCCTGGTGTGTCAAGCGACTATCAAACGTTGGAGTACAACAGGCGAAGGAGACCTTCCCATATTGGCACTTCGAAGAGAAGGAAATTTAATAACTGATACATAAATGCCCAATTAGTGGCGAGCTCACCAGGTTGAAATAGCACTCCGAGTAGTGGCCAGGTCCCCACAATACCAACGTCTCTCAACTATAAATCGATTCATAAAGTTGCCAAGAGATCACGAAACATTCTCTTCTATTCATTTCCTACCTATCCCTGCCAACACTTCCAAACGGTCCGACTCCGATTATCCAGGAAAACTAGTGCCAGCAAATACGAACCCATGTTGCGCACGAAATGACCTAGATTTGCTCTGTGTCACTCTGTGTCAATGGGTACTTACTCTCCGCTCTCCGCCATTTTAGCACAGCTCGCCTTCACTTGCAAGGAAAATAATGAGAAATCAACGTGGTGGAACTTTAGGGGACCGGGCAGTAGACCCGGTGGTCAGAGATCACCTGCCGTATCCACTGATGCTCCTAGAAGCACCGAGAAGTGAATACGAGAACCAGCGGCCTTTCTGGACCTATATCGGTCTCAATGTAGTACGATTCCTAGGGCTTGGGGCCGCAGAATAGGTCCTGCCATGCTTTCCGCGCTGTAGAAGTCCCCGCCATGATGACGTAAAGAACGGCTCGACCTTGTGTTGCTGCCCTGCGTAGACCCATAGATCCATTGATGATCACGTTGACTAGACATCTGATGGGTTACGTGGGATTGATGAGCAACAGCCACGGTGAAATCCTCGGTGCCACTGTAAGCATGATTTCCTCGGTGAAGTGAAAGACAACTATCAATAAACATGGAGTGCATCCCTATCAATTCCCTCGGTCTGAAAAACACAGCTAACGGTCATGACTTCACAGGGTTCAGCTTCCAGCAGTTACCAGTTTTCTTCCATCCACGTCACAGGGACTTGCGTCTCAGAGTCCAGGATATGTAGACATGTAGAAGAATTACTACCCTGGATATGCGGTCATTGAGCCCTATTTCATCGGGGTAAACAAGAGAAAGCAGCGAAATTTACCCATACAGAGATATAGACGTTTTATGTATGCCACCACGCCTACGATGGTCGGCGTGCAACACGTTTGGACGTTCACGACTTCCACATGTCAGCCAGGTTCCTGTGTGAAACTTTACTTTCTGATGCCACATCTAATGTATCTGTCTTGACATATGGCCGTCGAGAATATAGTTGCGATCAAAACTCAATAGTTTTGTTTGAGCTTCCACGGAGAGAGGTGTTGCAACTTACGTCTGTATCCGAACCGCGGCGGTGGAGATAGTCCCGTCATTTTTGACCCTAGGAGAGTTCCGGACGCCAAATCAGGCACTCGCCACTTCCAGTGCGGGCGGTGGAACACCTGCGCGCGGTAATCTATACTACGAAGAGACGAAGGTGGACCTCGAGTTATTCGGTCATGCAATATGAATTCGACTTCTGCTGACGGACTTTGAGGACTGTTAGAACAGGTGGCTGATCGGAACAAGTCGGCGCCTTTGACTATGAGCTTCCTTACTTGGAAAGCACATCGAGCATCAGAGATTCAGGAATTTCTTTCATGATGTTCCATGGACTTTGCTAACAGGTGGATTTTCCCCAAGAAACCAATTCCGGAAACAGAAATGAAAACAGAGCTGTTTATTATTCCTTCTATCATGCGACTAGCCATATATTCAATCTCCTCGCATCCGATGGATTTATGATGTTCTGTAATAGTCTGGTTGCCGTACCTGGCAGGAGATGTACAGAAGAAGCTTGCTGTGTACGCAAGAAACAAACAAGATCCCCCGCACATGGCAGTCGTAGCATCTCCTAGGATATGGAGATTTCTGTGCTCACGATGACCCTAGATCTGATGAATTCGGTGATCCACCCCGATTGGCGACCCGTTACGCTGGCTCAAAATGTACTTGGATCTCCTTCCTAAACCTTTATAAATGCTACGCGAGTACGCAAAAGTCGAAAGGTCTCCCCCTTCCTTCTGTAGCCATGGCCGATAGCATGTCCTAGTGGGTGTCCTTTTGATTTTACGCTTGGCACACGCTAATCTGTCGTCGTAGCCCTGCGCCTAACCAGTACCTTCCTGCCCATGCGCAGTACTATCCAGCCCCTCACGTCAACCATAATCATGTTCAGCATGTAGTGCCAGCCCCACCGCGTCCAGATGTCGCCCCTAGAAAGCGTCCCAAATATACTCGCAGTAAGACCGGATGCATGACTTGTCGAGTCAAGAAGATCAAGGTGAGCTTCCGCCACAATGCCACACTCGGACGATAGGCTAAAGCCAGCCCTTATAGTGTGATGAAACAAAGCCTAACTGCATGCGCTGCACCCATGGTCAAAGAGAAGTGAGCATGACATCCCATCGTGGTTGAAATTCGGCCTCTTAATGATGATTCCTTTTAGTGCACTTGGCCAGAAGGTGTCCCTGCTCGGAAGAAACCTGCTTCACGCAAGGACTCTATCGACGGAAGGCCTTCGACTGCGAGCTCTTCTATCTCAGAAAGCTCTGCCACACCTCCCACTAGGGAGCCCTCTCCGCCACGGCGACAGCAGCAGATTGACTTGAACCTAATGCCTCTCGCGACACAGAGGAGACCAAAGTAAATAGTCTCTATCTCCGTTCTCGGCCTCGCCTAATCACATTCTTAGCGACGCCTATATACAACTACAGCCCCTTCAGACGGATTTGGAGGCAGTCCGCCGCTCAATGTATGTATTATCCCGCTCTCGTCGCTTTACCACTGTTCGTGACGCTCCTTAGGTCAAATGATCGACCTCATGCATACCCCCAGCAGCACACTCCAACCTCGAGTCTGCTTTCTATGATTCCTGATGCTTCCTATCAACCTCGCTACGACCATTATTCGAACCCCGCGCAACGTTCGACAATGTCACATCCCTACCGCTCCATGACCCACCCACCTCTGGCTCAGTGGAGTCCTCCTCCAGAGCAAATGGATCCCTACGTGAGTTTGAAACGATGAATTCCCGCCCCACTCCGCTAACTCTCCGTACAGCAGTACCCCACACTGCAGGATCGCGCTCTCGTAGCACATCACGCATCGGCTAGTGATTCTCATAGATATCAATGATACTGTTCTTGGTGGACTGTACATTAAAACTTCACGAATGGGTTTCGGGAATATCGTCATGTGCTTGCCGGACAAGGGGTTGGTATTGGCTCTTCAATGCTCTCATTCTGCGGCCTCTGATGATGTTTGGAATGTCGTTTAGCTAATTACTCCTCTATAGACTGTGCATTAATCACGAAGTTTAAGAAATCCGTGTATTATTTTTTTTTTTCGCTGTATTGCTGGTTCTAACAATACCCTTGCTACGATCAATATACTTATGCTTTTTAAAGAGTTCTTTCCCCTTATGTGCTCTGGCCCTGGAAGATGTCTGGACACTTGATGAAGAACAAAAACCTGGCCATCACCCGGACATCCCATCGTCCACATGCAAGAGCTCCAAATTTTTGAGTGTTTGGCCGGAGGATCGCCAAGCCATCTTCTAGGTGGATGCAAGAAATGTTGCCATTGTCCTCTTCTTGTGGAGCTTGTAAATGTTCTTCTCTGATTGTCTGCACGTCTCCCTGATGGTGGAATATCGTTCTGGAAGCAATTGCAATCATTGGCTAATTCCGACAATCCCCCACTTGCTTTGAACAGTTTCCATGTGATCAGGTTGAGAATCAATGTCGTTATTGCATTTGGCCGTGCCACTTTATAACATTAAACCACAAACGGATCTTAGAAGATTGTTGACAATGTCGATCAAACTGTCACACGCCTGTCTGGACTGAATGTAAACGAAGTGGGATCGGGAAAGAAATTTTGCAAGACCCACTTCAAAGTCTGGCTGGTGCGAAGCCCATGCGTTGGCCTCCCACATCCCAGATGCTGTACCAGTGCTTGAGGAGACTACCACCGACGAGTTCTAGCCCATCAAATGCATTGATAAGGGTTTGGCAGGTCGATGGATCATTGGCGAATGGTCCAACGCTCAGCTCACTACTGGGAATCGTTAAGTTGAACGGAGTGCCGTTTTGTGAGGTAAAGGTGATGTCGATCACCGCAGGAAGGGAAGAAATTCTGTTGCATGGGATTCCGTACGTCCCTGGTTCGTTGCGGTTCGGTTTAATATCGGGTGAAATGAGGGCATAGATTGCCTGTCCAGAAGACTGTGAGCGTGTGGAAAGCACGGCCTCAGCACATAATCTAACCTCAGTCGTATCTGTCGAAAAAAGGATGTTACTGGTGCCACTATCAAATATGATCCTGCGTGATCTTGTCAGAATAGAGTTAGTCTTGCCATTAACAGACAGTCTCGGGGAGGTTAATTGCCAGGCTGAGCTGGAGGTGGCTAGTGAGGCAAATATGGGTGAACCTTATCAGGGTATTATTAGCATGAAGCGAGTCAAGGATTGCATCGCAAGCTGCGAGCATAATTAGCAACGGTAACCTACCGGTAAATTTCGTCGTGTCGATCCCCCCAATGGTCAGTTCAGCATGGCCAATAGCCTGAGGAGTGAGGTACAGGCTGAATAAGGCTGATTTCGAGAAATTTCCATAAGACAATGGAACGAGAAAATTTCAATGTGATCCTTACACGGCAGACCCTGGTTCACGAGACCAGCGAAGAATCCTTGTGCGCGAGCACTCATGCCTTTACACGTGGACGATCGAATCGATTCAACGATGAGTGCCCGATGGAGACATACCTTGAATCCCACTGAAGGGATCGATGTTGAAGGTCGGGGTTTGGTCCGTAATGAGGAATAAGCTAACCGCTCCTGCATTTAGGCCCCCGACAGACACAGTGTCCGTCGCGCTTCGTAAGGTGAGCCTGTAATTGGATCCAACAACGGGGTCGACACCGACCCCAGTAGAAAATGTGATGCTACTGGTCCTTCCGCCGTCCTGGAATGTTGAGCTCTTGGTTGGGTCGAATCGGACCTGGTTAACACAATTCGCACAGAGCGTGCTCGCAAATTCGAGACTCGAGCTTCCAGTATCAAACACGACCTAAGGGTCTTATCAGCGGAGCCAAATGATTGGTGACGGAGTACACACGGAGACGGTCTGGGGCGGGGTTCCGACTGCAAGGACACGAAGGAAGTTCTGAGGCACGCTCAAAGATTGTGAGAGTGCATAGTACCTGAGATGTTACCAAACCATCTTTCGAAAGGAGTTATCGTTAAGAGTTGATTGACAGTCGCCTAGATGACCAGCTTACTGTAAATCTGTGCCTAAGAAGAAGTCTGCCAGGGGAACGGTGGCAGGGTTTAACGCTCGCCGCTTGAGAGATGCGCCCCGAGGAGCCACCCTTGATTGCAGCTGGATTGTCATTGTCTGAGGTGTTGCTTGGGCTTGGACCAAACAGAGGAAACCTAGGGTTGACACGATAATCCGCAACATAGCGTGACGCAGGGGCTGGAGGGCGACACTAGATATGTTACGAGTCGTTCTCCGAGCACTTGTCGAGAAACTAAAGTCTCTTATGCAAAGTGCATGAGAAAAAATGTTTCACCTGATGGACGGGCGCGCGAGAAAATGACAATGCTAGCGCATATCACCCTTATGGTTTAGGTAGGTTCGCGACGCGTTTGTAGCTAATGTTAGTTCAAGAAGCCTGTTCCAGATGCCACGGTGTGAAAAGCAACCCAATAAACCTGCAGAGGTCGCATAGGAATGGGCCAACGGATATCAGCCGGTAGTATCGAAGTCAAACTGGGCATGATAATGCCCAAGGCGCGACAAAGCTAAAGTAAAATTAGGACAAGGATCTTGAAATGGGCGTGGTTTCGTTCTGTTTCCGGAAAGAGGGGCTTCGTGCTTAGTGAGAAAGGTGGGGGTGCATGCTGCGCTCAGGAGCCTTGAGAGTCAGAATCCTGGTATCAATGTGGTGGCGGAAGGTAATGGGATGCCGTCGTGAGAAATGGCTCATTCACCTCAACTTGGGGGCCGGGATAATCACTCGCCTGTGGCAGGTGTTCACCCCCTCGCCAGCGAATTTCTAAGGGTTGTAACATTATCAGTGTACTAACAAAATATTCTAGATCTGGTGGTCTCGTTGACGACGCTATGAACCGTTGGTCTCGTTTTAAATACAATACACCACCGGTTTGGCATGGGCTTGCGTCTCGAAGTCCCGCCACTGCTCTGTCTCACAGCAGCAGTTAAACAATCACCGAGCACCAACTAATCTCGTTTCTGTCGCTGGCATCACTAGCAATTCCGGCGCCAGATCCGAGCACTGAATCGGTATCCAGGCTGCGGGGTAGTGGCGCTACGCCTGGATGCTCATGCTGCTGCAAAGCGACTGGTTTCTCCAGCTCCGGTGGGTAAGTGCATCATGGGCCGATTTGGGTGGATCACAATCTCGCCATTTGTTGCGTCAACTCATTTGTTGACACCTGACTTCAAGCAACTCCTCACCTGCTGCTCCTCGTGCTCCATTCCTGGTCTACTACTCCCATCGCATAGAATACAAGTCAGAGTATGGGTATGTCGAATCTTTTGTGTTAACTCCGCCTTTCCTTACATCATTCCTGTTCAGCCTCCACTGAACAGGTCGAATTGAACGAACCGCACGCCCCTCGCGAAAACGCTATCGAAGCATTCAATAAGGTCCTTGGCAGAATCAAGTTCGAAGTGATCAAGTCCCGTCATCACTGGGACCAGCATGAACCCAGAATGTGGTCGCGCGCCTCCGGGTTGACCGATGACGATCTCACCAGCTTTACCGTTGAGGACGACCTAGTTTCGGTACGGTTGCATCATCCGCTTACTTGGATCCACCTCATTAATCAATGCGACGTCTCGGACTCGGGTTGTGTCGTTGTGCCCTTCTTCATTGACACTATGACTCCCCTTACATGTGTGCAGGTCCGGAGTGGGGCAACTTCATACGGGACCATTATTTTCGGGAAGATCAGAATCCCTGCGATCAATGACGCTGAAGGAGAGGGTTTCATCCATGTCAGGTGAATTCTGTCTCCGCTCCCCTCTTCCTGTCCATTGACGTATGCTAACCCAAAAAAAAAACTTGACAAATCATGTCTATCATTTCCGTCCATTCACCGCTCGACGTTTTCCTGACCATCCCTTGCTTCGAACCCTCAATTTCCTTCGATGTACATGCGCTGATCCATCAACCGGGTCCGCATTCCAATGACGCAATGTGGCGCTGTCGAATGTCTCTCTATGGCCCTTTAACATCTCCCACCCGTATTTCCACCAAACCCTTATAACGCCGCCTGGACCCCCATTAGAATCCATGACCCACCCAACCGTGTACGTATTTTCCCATCGCAATATTATAAACCCAAGTGACGCATGGTGCCCACGGGGACCTGACAATATCAATAGGGCACAGAGGATGTCAAGTTCCATTCCATCTGGACTGATGAAGGCAACCGTGATGCCGATGGCAGGCCTACCACCTGGCGCGCCATTCAGACAAGGGATACTCCCTTGGAGTTCTTCAACGAGTGACGAGACAGAGCGTAGATCATCCGTCATGTATTATCTATACTCAGAGCAAGTTTGTTATAATGACGGATGGCAATAGTGTCACTTACACGCTATACATTTCTTTATTTTCTCAAGAGGCACGGCTTGACTTGTGCGGTGAGGGTGTGGAGCAACAAGGGTATATTATTTGTACAGTGGTGGAAGAACAGTATTATCAAGGGGGAAAGCATGGTGCCGTTAGCTAGAGTGCCAGAATCAAAGATTACCACCAAGGACCTGCTGGAAGAGCGATATAGGGAGTCGAAAAGGCTCAAGACCAATCCAGACCCGTCAAAAGCAAGTATTCGCCCAGATGGGAGCTGTAATGTAATATAGCGGGGGAGATATATTCCATTAGCAGAACCGTATCGTGGGCAAATAAGCAATAAGTCATCTTGATGTAGCAGTCCCTGGTGATATCCCGAGAATGGCCGGTGAATGTCTACAGTGCTCCAACACGAGTGAGGAAAAAGAGAAGAGGAGAAAAAAAGAAAAGAAAAGAAAAGAAAAGAAAGATATAGCACGCATCAAGCACCCAATCAGCAGCATATTCATAGGGGTAGGGAGAGAGAAAAATAAAGTTCAAGCAACACATAAAGGGTACAGGAGGCTATAGACAGAATCGAAAGAAACAGAGACAAGAAAAAGAGACATGCGCATGTACATACTTGACCAAAGCCGCGTGGGCAGTCATTGGGTCACGAAAGGAAGCGGTCTAAGGATACCACCTTCGGTCAACCAGGGCAGGCCTGAGTGTACGACATATCCCGGAGGTGCTAAATGTTCACTACCTGCGACAGTCCCAGTTCCAGCCATATAGGCCCCGAGGTTGTCAGACGCTGGAGGCACCTTCCCCACTCGGCTGTTCTTCGTGAGTGCCAGAGGAGAGATCCTGATGTCTTGGGAGGCATCGCTGTTGTCCGAGCACGGCCAGAACTCTGTCGCGGTTGCAGCCTGGGGCCCTGAGTACGTAGCCATTGGTTCATCAATGAAAGCACTCATTTGAATAGTCCGATCACCAGACGACGATTCCGTTGACGATGGAGAGTAACTGAGGCCTGGATTGTCGGGACTGGGGCTCTGACTGAGCGCATCAGCGTACGCGATGGGAGGAACCGGGGCGGACGTAAGTGTAGGCAGTAGCTCCTACACACAGATCAGCGATAGCTGCGAGTCAATATCGTGCTGATTTACCTGGGGGATCCTGTATTGCGATAATCCAACCCGATCCACGGGAGATGTCGCGGCAAACGCTTCGGCGGGCATCGTAGCACACCGTTGGAGGCTCCGATGGGTATTAGGAGCCACTGACGGTGGCCGGGAGTCCTGACGAACCAAGAAAGGCGATCGCGTCGTGGGAAGAGTGAGAATGTTCTCGCTTTGCGATCGGGCAACGGTGCGGCTACTGGGGGTACTTGCCGTCACAGGTCCACTAGGTTGAGATGCTTGGACTGGGGTCTTGCCAACCCATAATCGCCATTCCAGAGCTTCACCAAGAGCACGTTCACAGCGGCCGATTTCCCTCGCGGGAAGACCCGAGAGTTTGGCCCATGCGCGATTTGAATAGCATTTGTCCTGTGTGAACTTCGAAGCGAGTATAAGGGAGGCAAGGAAGGTACGACGAGGGCAAAGCAAGGGGGAGGGAAGGGCGGTTATGGGAGTGATCGAGGAATCTTGCAAGCTGGTAGAGGCCTGGACGACACTTGACGACGACTCGCGATTAGGGTCGGATGGAGAATCTCTGGCTTGGATATCGGCGATGCGGACGGTGGATACAAAGTCGTTGGAAATGACGGCGGTATCTTCAAGATTTGCTGTTTCAAGTCGAAGGTATTCTTCCTCCTGCTTGAGCTCCGATTCCGTCGCGGGAACAATGCGACTAGAAACGTCGGTTTCACCGCGAACTCCCTCACCAACTTGTTCTTTCCGGACAAGTTCTGGTACCTTCGCACGAATGGCTTCGAGGTAACACAGAGCAGTCTGCAAAACGCAGCCGGAGGTGCGGGAACGCCTGATTACTTCGTGCACAAAGCCTTTGATCGGAACAAGATTGCCGCGAGCGTCGGTCCCGCAGCCAGATGACGAAGGGGAGATGGATGCGGATCCGCTCATGCGATGGCAGGAAATACTGCTGAGATATGGTTCTGGAGGTCCACCGAGGGTAGCTCCAGCGCGGGATGAAGTAAGAAACACGGGAGGAATATCTTGAGGGCGCCAAATCTCGCCCAGTGTTTTGACAGCTTGATCTACGAGGGCCGGCCAATCAGTTTGCGTTCTGAGGAAGTTTTGGCGAGCTGCACTGACCGACTAATCCTACAGCGAATTGTTTCTTTGACGAGTCTCGGGGGAGAGATATTTCTTTCAGATTCTGCGGTTGATTCGAAAGCTTGCTTTCGGGGAGGGGAGTGTTGCTTGGAGGGGAAGAAATAGAAGAGGAGGGTGTGCTGATTTGAGAAGAGGACGGGGATTTTGTGGAAAATGTATTACAAGATGTAGATTGAGAGGAGAGTGGGTTGTAGGGCTGCCACCGCACCCGAGTACGGGTGGCGGGAGGAGCCCGATGCGCGAGCGAGTGGGAGAATGCGTGCATGTCTTATTGAGTTGGGTAAATCAGGTTGGTCCGACCAGGAGGCGAGAGAATCGAGTTGGGGTTTAACAAGTCGAGACAGGGGATTTAGAAGGCAAGGGCACTAGCATCGACAATAAAAATGGGGAAGGTTTCAGAGGTGGACAAAACAGAGTCGAAGGACGGGTAGAATGCGTTAACAACGGGAACCTTGGATATGCGCTTTGAATACATCTTGAAAAGTTGTGGGTAGGCGGACGTCCAAAGTCTAGCGACTTGGACAATCCGATCACAAAGTCTTACTGGTTTCCAGAAGACTTTGTGGGTTAGATCCGGGTGGGACGAGCAGAGAGATCAAGGGCTAGGTTGTAGGTCTGGGTGGTTTCTGGGTCGGGAAGGTGGTCGAGACGACGAGGAGAGGGATATATAGGCGGAACGACGACGCAAGTTGACTCTGGCCAGGGGGGGCAGGGGAGTCACAAAGCCCCTTGTCCCTAACACGCGCAAACAATATCGCATCCGAGTCATGCAGTGGCACACTGTGCCAAGTGTGGGCACATCATCACAACCGCTTCCCCGACTCAACTCCGCCCCACAGCCTTCTCCCCGGCATCGCCCCCGACAGCCCGTCCACCCGCCTTCCCCTTGCCGGCCTCTGCCTCTGCCTCACTACTCTCAACGCTGCCCAAGTGGTCTATCGCTTTGTCCCGCGCAGGGGGGCAACAGCATTCATCTCACTCTGCTCCATTTCACACCTGTCCAGTGTGGAAAATCAATCATGTCATTTCTAATTAAGGCTCCTAATGCTGTTCATCCACCGCTCTGAATCACCCGCTCGTCTTTGTTTGGCTCCTTGCTATTATAATTCGCGCCGCTCTCACGAAGCCCTGACCACGTGGATCTACTACCTCCATTCCTGTCGAGTCACCCACACCAACGGCAACGTCTCACCCGTTGCCCAGTCTATCTAGCCTGATTCAGTCTGATAGTCGTTCTCTAGGCTCTTCCAGACTACCAACGCAGTGTAGGCTCGGACCTTCGCTCCAGTTTCCGTTCATCCAAAGCTGTGTCCTGAAGCTGTCCCCTGGCGGAAAGCAGTCTTTCCGCTCGGAGACATCCAATATGAGCTCATGCCAAACAGTCACTTGGAACCGATCGGTAACATTCGGTACACATCATGTTCTACTGCATCATATTGTAAATGAATAGATCCAAAGTTTCCAAATGTCTTTCGGATGCGATGCACGCGGAATACTCGCTCTGCCCGAAAGTCATGACACGTTTTTTGATCCTCAGACACTCCGGCTAATCGGCGCAATGGTAAGAGATGGTAAGTCTCTGTTGGACCGTTGCTGCACTGCTACTGCTGCCCAAAACACAATACCTATAACCCCTATAATGCCGAGACTATTATCCGGCGGTCACTGACGGGGATGATCCATTAGGGATGCTACACCAATGCTGCGGCGTTTGTCGATCGAGAAATGACTACAATTGCTACCAAGGAGCTTGTGTTGACGCTCGGCACTTCCATCCTAGGTAACTTTACTGCACGGACATCAGAGCTTATGGGGGAAGCCTCGTTGCATGTACATACTTGAGAACATTCTTTTTGTCTGCTCTTAAAAGGCATTGTAGCCGTCTGATGCCCGTAATATACCAATCGATGGCTGTTGGTACGCAGCTTTTGTACTGCCGGGGGAAATTTTTCCCTCCTATCGCGCCCAACCGGACGACCATTTTCAACGGCTTGCAAGCGATTCGTGCGAACATCTTGCGCCCGAAGGGCCGAATAATACAATATCTCTTTCATAAGATAAACAGCGATTTTTCCACTGGTCACGCCTACCCGTTTCCCTTGCACCGGGCTCGAGAACCAAGCCTGCTTGGACCTGCGGTCCTCTGAGTCATCGAGACGAACTTCTATTTATTCTCATCACCTAATGTCGCGGGGCGCCTAACATAACAGATAAGAATTTTGATTAGTGAAATGACTCAAGGATGTTTAATAGACGTCATTTCAGCCGTTCATTCATGTACAAGCCTGGCTCAAGCCACCATTTTTGTATCATGATTAGCATTGGGCCCGACTGGCAACAACCAGTACCTTTTCTGGTGAATCGCCCGTAGAGGATCCAGATCATCGGAGAGATCGTGGGTAGGGCGCCTATTTAATTTCGTCACGATGGCTACTTCAGATATGAGACTGGTGACCGCAATGATCAGACAATGGAGCTTTTAACGGGAAGGGGGGGCTGTGTTTCGGGGGTGTCGGAGTCTGTTGACCATCAGACGTGTTGCAGTAAAGATTGGAGGATTGTCCTCAAGAAACATAGGGGCTTCCCCATTTTGGTCATGAGCGGGCATTCATCGCCAACGTGTCAATGTCATTAACCCGTCGGGTTCAACATACCGCACGCTAAGTGCTCACGTAGGGTCGATGATAGTTGGAAATGGGGGTTTATTTGTGTATTGAACGTTGAGCTTCGAAACATCACTGACCAGTACTACGGTAAAAATGCAATACCTACAATACCTACTTGGTGATTAATAGCGCATTCCGGTGGCGCATTCAAGGAGCCATGGGCTAGCATGGATCAATAGGAAGGGTTTTATAAATGGCTGCGATTTTTCCCATGCCATATGAGCGCTTGTGAACCGCTATTCTATTGTTAAGTATCTGTTCTTTCTATCCTTCTTTTTAGCGGATTGTTCACCTAACAGAGTCCTTTGGGAACGATGATACACTCTCCCCTGCATAACCCACCTGAATCAAGACAATATTCAACGAGGGGCATCAATAAATGATGGTAGAATAGTATGGTTTGGTTTGGGATTTGTCGATTGACGGGTATGAGGGAAGAAACGCCAAGATCAGCGGAGTTGGAAAGACCTATCTAGCATAGCGACCGTGACCCTAAAAGGTTTGGGTTGGGAGGTGAGAAAGAAAACCGAGGTCGCTGTAAACCACCGTCCTTCCATCTTTCCCCCAAGTTCAACCTTTAATATTTGTCTTTAAAGCTCCGTCCTCGCCCGCCCGGTATCCTCTCGTTCAAAAGCTTCAGTCTTTACTAATCACAATGAAGTTTCCTGCCGCTCTTCTTACCTTATTCCTTACTCTCGTCGTGGCTAATGCCAGCACTCCGCATGACCATTCGCTAGCTGCCCGTCATTCTCGCATCTCTCGCAGAATGCCGACTCTTGAGAAGAAGTCTCCTCAGAAACGTTGTAAAAATCGCAGGAAGCCCGAGGTGACTACAGGCCGTTATTGTTTTCTTCAATGTGCATGTTAACAATGAACTCGTAGAGCTCTGCAGCACCTTCCTCTACCAAGGAGCATGAACCTTCCTCTACCAAGGCAGCTTCTACTCCGAAGGCAGATCCTCCTAAGCCCACTTCCGGCGGCAAAGACAGCAATGGGGACAAAGACAACGACAATCATTCTGGAGGAGGCAGTACCGGCCGAATCCTCAATGCCTCGGGCAAGTGCGGCTGGAGTAATGCGGTGGGTAAGTCATTCGTTAACTTTTCGTGACCAGCAGTCGTGTTAACCAAAAGGCTACAGCCACTACGACAAGGACCAGCGGTCCCAATGGAAGCATTGATTTCCTCAATTGCGGCATCGACGGTGGAGGATGGAACCCTCCATTCATTCATATCAAGGACGTTGTTGTCACGTCGTTGTCTGAGGCGATCAAGTCCTCCAGCAGTCCATTCCATGCTTGCGCACCTTTCGTCTGGATCTTCAACAAGTATGGTGATCAATACGGCATTCCACCCATCTTCTTGGCTTCGTTTGCTATGCAGGAGAGTTCTTGCAAACCTGAAACTGTCGGTGGAGCCGGAGAACAAGGTCTTATGCAGATCACCAAAGACAAGTGCGGTGGGGCACCCAATGGTGACTGCCGCGATCCTGTCAGTACTCTTGTCCCCTTACGGCTGCCCTCAACCATCTGATGACTTGGTTGTGCTGTAGGAGTTCAACATTCGCACTGGTGCCAAGTACTTTGCAGATACTTTGGAGAGAAACGGGGGTGATGTGTTGAAGAGTGTTGGCCAATACAACGGCTGGACCCCTGGTCTCACGGTTGTATGTTTGCTGTTTTGTGGATATGTTAGGTGGATTCTAACGAAGTGTTTACTACTAGGAAAAGGCCACGGCCGCGCGATGGGGTGGTTGCTGTCGCTGCCAGCAGAACCTTGACTAGTAAGTCCCTTCCCATGCTCGTCTGAGGACATATCTCTCACTCTCCTTCTCTCATAGCCTGCACCAGTTCCTGAATGGATGGTGCCAGAACATCGATTCCTACAGCACCAAGCTTGGAAAGTACTTCAATCTCGATGTTTGCTAAACACGGAGGGAACCGTGACTGGGCTTTAAACCGAGGACACCATGCCACTCTTTTTTATGCTCCGCTCTTTTACCGACACCACCACGTTCTCTGACGTCGCCAGCTACCCATTCTGGTCGAAGCGCATCTAGCCGCTGCGCCACGGTTTTAATTCCCGTGCATTCTTTGAATTGCATTGGAATACCTGTATACCCTTTTGAAGCTTGTTCCGTTTGTTTTATTCGTCGCCTCGTGCGCTTCATAACGTCTATTGTCCCTGGTGCTGATGTCGGCACCACTAGATTTCGACTTGAGAGCTTTCGACAGTATCATACATAGTTGAACTATAATTGACTGTTGGAGTACTCAAAATAAAGTACTTGTGCGTAAAGTCCTAGAAAGGACTTATGCGCGTGGGAACGTACTTGAGGATTTTGATTTCGATCGTTAAGGTCAAGCTGGGGGAAAGGGAAACATTGCTAGTCGCGACCATGTCCGATTCGTCCTCGAACACGTCTTCACCTGCTTTGACAGCTTCTAGCCCACCGTCATCAGTTCCGTCGCCCCTAATGCAGAATCTCACCCTCACTGATCTTGTGCCAGTATCCGATGAGGATAAGGCGGAGGCCGTACGAATAAAAGCGGAGGCAAACAAAGCCTTCACCAGTATGCGCTCTCTTCGTTTGATTAGTTCCCGATCCTGAGCTCATCTTAACTATGCTTTTCTAGGTCACGATTTTGCCCTTGCAGCAAAACTCTATTCCAATGCTCTTGAGAAGAATCCTAATGAGCCTACGCTATGGTGTAACCGCGCGTACGCGAGGATGAAACTTGAGGAATTTGGATACGCTTTGAATGACGCAAGTGCGGTAAATCGATAATGGTTGTTTCTGTTTTATTCTTAAACGAGCTTTCTATCCAGCTCAAGCCATTAAGCTCGATCCTCGTTATGTGAAAGCGTATTATCGGTGAGTGCTTTGGACATTGTTTATTAGTTATCTACTCATGATGGTTTCCAAGCGTAGTCGGGCCACATGTTATCTCCAGACGCTGAAGCCCCAGCTCGCAGTCGCAGATTTTAAGAAGATCCTTGTGATTGAGCCCAAGAACGAGACTGTGCGGCAACAAATGGTTTCGACACAGAAGCTGATACGGAAAATTGAGTTTGAAAAGGTATTTGCCATTCTATTGCCAGTTGAATGAGTGCTGAGTGGCGTCAATGGTAGGCCATCGAGATGGAGGAAGAGAAGGATGCGGTGACAAGATGCTTGGAAATCATTGCGGAAGGTGCGGTTGGTCGACTTGATTTAAGCTAGTTACCTAATTCTTCTTCATAGGGGGATGCGATTTGGACAAAACATACACAGGACCTAAACTTTTGTACGAGGATGGAACATACGCGATTACCTTGGAGTTCATCCGTCAAATGATCCAGTGGTTCAAGGACGGGAAAACATTACCCAAACGCTACGTCTGGGAAATTGCCCTAGGCGCCCATAAAGCGTTCGCCTCTGAAGAGAGCCTGGTTGAGGTCCCCATCAGCGACGGTGTGACTGTGGATGTTATCGGGGATGTCCATGGTATTATTATACCTCGCCTTCTGAAGGAGTTGTGTGACTAACATTTTTCTAGGGCAATTCTATGATGTGCTACATTTATTCTCGCTCACAGGAGAACCCAATGAGAACCACTATCTGCTCATGAACGGCGACCTCGTCGATCGGGGTTCGTGGTCTATGGAGGTGATTTTGACTGCATTTGCATTCAAGTGTATGTGGTATATTTGGATTATGCCTACCTACGTTTACTGACCCTTGCGTAGGGCTATATCCGAAGTACATGTTCATCAATCGTGGCAATCACGAAGCGAAGGAGATGAATCGGACATATGGCTTCGAAGGCGAGGCAAAACACAAGCATGGTGAACAGAGTTACAAGGTAAGTACCGAAAGTCTTAATACTGTCCGGCTTCAGGGCTAAGGGATTCACAGTTATTTGCGCATATTTTCACAGAACGTTTGTCTACCACACCTTGCCTGTGTTCCTTTGTACTCATCCTCTGATAGTTCCTCTGGCGACGCTGGTCAGTGCTACGAAGCCCCCGACAGCAAAGGAGGGCGCAGGTGCTATTCTTTCGCCTGATGGATTCAAGCGATACTTCGTCGTTCATGGTGGTCTATTCAGCAAGGATGAGGTGACGTTGGATGATATTCGTCAGATCCCTCGTGTTGGCCGACAGCCTGGTACAGAAGGAATCATGTGTAAGTTACGTGACTATCCCTTTGTTTGCTGATCCTGATACCGATTTACTATCATAGGCGAGGTAATTGCTTCACTCTATTTTAGGTTCCAACCCTCCTAATCTCCGAGCAGCTTCTATGGACTGATCCACAAGACGCACCTGGACGGGGACCAAGCAAACGGGTAGGTGGAGTACTGTCTTCCATACCCACATTCTGATTAGTGAGGTTACACAGGGTGTTGGTATCTCATTTGGGCCCGATGTTACAAAACGATGGTGCGCCTTGAATAAGGTTTCTGGTATCATTAGAAGTCATGAGGTCCGCCAAGGTATGCCATCCAACAGGCTCACAATTGACAATCTTCTCATAGTCAAATAGATGGCTACCAGATAGAGCACGATGGACTCTGTACCACGGTAAGACGTGCTCGTCTTCATAGTGTATACAATAATTCATAGTGTCAAAGGTCTTCTCCGCCCCAAATTACGTCGACCAGGCTGGAAACAAGGGTGCATTTGTACGTGTAATCGGTTTGGTTTTGTTGCTCGCCGGCATTAATCGTTTTTGCAGATCCGTATCGACTCTGCAGGAAGTCGAGAGTACTTCCAGTTTGACGCCAAGCCACATCCTCCGATCAAGCCTATGGCCTACGTCCAAGGTGGTCTTGGTAGCTTGATGATGATGTGAATATGCCGCACCGAGTTTATTTCGTTGTATCTAGGGTGTCGATTGTTTGTAGTTGGTCTTTGCTGTGCATTTGTACATCCATAGTCGCAAGCACTTCATTTCATGGAATTCCTGGCATTCCCAATTAGCTTGTAGATACCGTGTGAAATATGAGCTCACGTAACTTGTTCACCCACCGTCTGCACAACATTCACCGCTGAGGTTCTTGATCACCTGTGCCAAAGTACTCTTGTAAACACTGTCGCAATTAGTCCATCGCCATGGACAAAACCAAGTCGAAACTAGCAGCGTTTTTTGATGACGACGAAGACTCTTCCTTCCCAGTGCGACGGACAGAGTTATTTCCCTCTCTGATCATGCTCACCAATTGCTTCCCATTCAATTAGCAAAAGCCCGTTGACGAGGCTAAACTTTCACAGTATACGTCGGGAACTGTGCGCAAATCGCGACGAGAAAAGGAACAGGAGGCTGCTGAAGCCAAGAAGCGGGAGGAAGAGGCACAGGCCGCGCAGGCCTATGCCGAATTTTTAGACGCTTTCCAGGGAGACGGTGCTACACGGAGGAAGGGGTCTGCATTTGTGAAGGCAGGCTCGGATGGGACGGAGTATAACCCGGTGAAGGTTAGAGAGGGGAGTTCATCGTCTGCGAGGGTTATGAGCATGGACAGGGTGAGGTTGCGTTTTCGTTCTAATTTTTAACTTCAACCTGATAAATGGATAGTCAATGTCGCCTCCGCCGAGTGTGCCAAAGCCCAAGGGGAAGAGGGCTATGGATGCATTCTTGGAAGAGATTAAGAGGTGAGGGAATTTCGGTGCATATATGCGCTCAAACTCACGATGGCTCCAGAGAACAGGCAGAACGAGAAGCCAAATACGCAAAACAATGTGTGTTGCACGCTTATATTTTGAAACTGCCTCGTGTTAAAAACTCCCACAAGCCCAGAGCCATGGTCGTTCCATCACCGCGCTGGCAGGTGAGATATCAGTGATATTTTTTAAATTCCCTCAATCTCATTGTGTTTTAGCTTATGAGGGTCAAAGTGGAAGCAAGGACCGTGGAGACCCACAAGTAAGTGCCCATGTATTATCAATTCCATTTGGAGTAATCTTCTTACCCTCTTTCAGACTTCGAATGTTTTCGTCGCCAACCTGCCCCCTCATGTTACGGAAGAAACATTAGGTAACTTCTTCGCCCGAGTAGGGCCCGTGGGCTCCGTAAGAAGAACATTGCATCCTGTCTTGACCTTCAACTCATGATTATCAGGTCAAAATCATGTGGCCAAGAGCCGATAATACTGTTGGACCAGGGGCGGATATGACTGCCTCGCGCAGAAGCAAAGCTGGGTTGAGTGGTTTCGTTTCGTTCATGAAACGACGTGATGCTGAGGAAGCGTTGCGAGAGTTCGACGGATATGATTGGGGAGGTTCCGTTCTAAGGGTTGGGTGGAGTAAGGCAGTCCCACTCGCGGCGAAACCAAAATATGGTATGTGTTGGTGTGAGCTCTATTCTTGGCTCTAAACACAGTTTTTGTAGTTGCACCATCCTACTATCGAGATCGTGAGAGGAGTCGAAGCCGAAGTCGTTCTCGCGATCGTCGGCGGTCTCATTCACGGGATAAACACCACCGAAGTTCGCGCCGTTCTCGTAGTCGCTCCTACGACAGAGATAGAGATAGGACTCGATCTCGATCTCGTCGTAGGTCTCGTAGCCGTTCCCGTCGATATCATTCTTCTCGCAGTCGGTCTCCACGTCGACGCTATTCGCGAAGTCCACTTAGCCGAGCGCACACAGAGGAGGAGGAAGCAGTTACCGATACTTTCATTCGGGCAGTTGCCGCAGAGGTTAAGGGGCAAGAATCTAAATACGAAGAGGCACTTCGGGAGCGTGAGCGCAACAACCCGAAATATGCGTTCTTGAATCACAAGAACGTCAGTCGTCCCTTTCATGGTCACCTATCAGGTCGCTGAAAATTCTGTAGCATCGCCGACATGCATTTTATCGAGGGTTGATCGAGTCGGACCGTCCTCTGAAACCGGAATTTGACGACGAGGTAAGCATGTTCGATGAATTGTTCCATAGTGAAGTTAACGACACGTGCAGGGATACAACTCTATCTACTCGACTGATTCCGCCGAGGAATCTGAACGAGAGAGGGGTCGTAAGAACAAACTAGGGAAGCTCGCGAGGAAGCGATTTGAGGCAATGCTCCGTGGGATGTCTGGCAAACGTGGAGAAATTGCAAGATGCATGGCGTTCAGTCTTGAACATGCAGAAGCAGCGCACGAAGTAGGGCTACGATCAATTCTATTTGTTCTTCCCTGACCCGCACTCTATTAGGTCGCTGATATCATCGTCGCCTCATTACTAGTAGACGGGACTGCGGTTCCACGAAAAGTTGCCCGATTGCATCTCATCTGCGATATCCTCCACAATTCAGCGGCTCCCGTTCCGAGTGCTTGGAAGTTTAGGCAGGAGTTCCAGTCGCGATTGGGCATTGTATTTGACCACCTCGCAAACATCTACCACTCCTTCCCTGGCCGCATGACGGCGGAGACGTTTAAGAAGCAGATCCTTGCGGTAGTCGAAGTGTGGGAGGATTGGATAGTCTTCCCACCGGAGTTCACGGCTGAACTTCGCCAACGCCTCGAGGGTGCAGCCATTCCCCTTGAAACCAAAGTAGAAGAGAAAGGGGAAAAGGCCGAAGAACAAAGGGTCTCATTCGCTTCTCGGTTTAAGCAAAGTTCTTTCAAGCTTGCCACCGATGCGCCATCCGTTGAAGGGGAGGCGATGGATGTTGAGGCTGATCTTGACGGAAAGCCTGCTGACGACGTCGATGGTGAACCCGTTGATGATGTTGATGGAGAGCCTGTTGATGATGTTGATGGAGAGCCTGCTGATGATGTTGATGGAGAGCCTGCTGATGATGTTGATGGAGAGCCTGTTGATGATGTTGACGGAGAGCCTGTCGATGACCTTGACGGTGAACCCTTGGACGGCGTGGATAGGGGACCAGTACCCGACGATCTGGACGGTGAGCCGGTGGATGACATTGACGGAGAACCAGTGGGTGATATTGACGGTATGCCTGTGGATGATTGTGGTGGCGAGCCAGCCGACGATGTGGATGGTGTTCCTATTGAGGATGCCATGTAGAGTTTAGCAATATTATCATTAAGTGTTGTACTTCGTAATCCATAAATCTGCGCATATGTTGAGACGTGTACAGCTAGTTATCCTACAGCGTTATAACTGAAATGTAAGGTATGCTCAGTTTTAATTGCGACGCGGGCGACCGCCGGGCGTGGAGGCCAACTTAACAATTGCAGTTTTAGCCGCTTCAATATCGGACTCGGAACCTGGAGAATTTTGATGAGTATTTTTGAGAATTTGGATATCGAGGGCTGCATACCAATGATTGTGATAGTAGTGTCCTCCCTGCTAACGGTAATGTCAGCTCCAGTCTCCTGCCTGAGACGGGCCACATTAGCACCCTTGGAACCAACAATCCTGGGGAAGGAGGTCCTATCAGGCAATGTGAGATAACCAACATGGGTCATCTGTTCAGCATGCTGAATAGCTTCAGCGATGAGATTCTGAGCCTCGTCAAGAGCGTCTTGATCACGGGCCTTAAGAGTCCAAACGGACTCGCCCTCCTCAGCATCCTGATAATAGGCCTCAACGACCCATTGAATTTCAGGGGTGGCTTCGTCGTCCGCCTCGTCAATACGAGCAGATGGGACAGCCGTGGTACTAGGACCAGTGGGAACGGCAGACTTGGTCGGTTGAGCAGACTGTTCGACCTGAACGCCGATAGAGCGGAGAGTGCGGTAGAAAGAGCCTTGCTGGGAGATAGCATGGTGGTACTTCAATGGCACATTGACGGTTCCAATGACGCTATCCGGTGTGGGTGGCTTGATCTGGCGCTGTTCTTCTTGTAAGCACATAATGCCAGTTCGCTTGAAGGAAACCGTACCTTCAGTTCCGCAATGGCAGCCTCGCAAGCAGACCGAGAACCGGAAACTTTGACGATGTCGGCAGAATCAACTTCAGTAAAGTCTTCAGCATTCTCCGCCTCGCCAACTTGAACATAGGAACGAGAGCCAGGGAATTGAATCTGTGCCCCAGTCTTGTTCTGCAATTCATTAAGGTGCTGGCCGCCACGACCAATTAGAATACGGTGTTGAGAGGCGGGAACTTCTACTGCGAGGACGACACGATCACGAAGAGCTGCGACGGCCTTCTCCAGTTCGTCTTTGATTTTGTTGACGACCTTGGGTTCGCCGCGGATGCGAACTTCATCAGAGGGCTCCCCTTGACGGGGGCTGCTCCAAATGCAGAACGTGGTCAGCTGCATATCGTGAATAAAGAGAAAGAAGTCCTCACAATCGAACAAGACCAGCCTGTGCCTTGGAGTCACTTGGGCCACCACAGCGTGTGATGAGCTCCCTGAGACCTTGGCCGCCAGCACCGATCAAGCTGCGGTGGTACTTGTTCTCAATAGTCAAAGTAACCGTAGTTTCCTCCCCGACCGAGTCAGCAATCGCGAGTATAGTGGCCTTGGCGTCGTTGATCGCAGTCTTGGTACCACGGAGGGTGACATTAGTGATGTTGCCATCATCCGAAGACTTATCGATATCAACAATAGCGCCAGTGAGGTCTTTAATTTCATTAATTTGAACTCCTCCCTTGCCAAGGATACGAGCGACCGAACGGGTGGGAACCGTGAAGTTGATAACATGGTTAGATTCTTTCTCAACCTCGAGAGCCTCAAGAAGTTCAGCTTTGGCATTAGCAACACCTTTCTTGCCACCTTTGATGAGGACCTCATCAGGCTTGAGCTGCTCACGGGTCCTGCCTTCGGCGTCAGCATTTTGACGAGGGAAGGTGATCTTGACAGCGTATTTCTCCTCCAGACGAATAGCATACTTGCCACTCTGGCCAATGAGGGAGGCATGGTATTCGTTGGGAATCTTGAGGACCTCAGAAGTCTCGTCGGCCTGTGGAGACGGAGTTAATATCTCTTTCCATACTCCAAATCATGAATATGACATACAAGACGTTCAACCTGTGCCTGAATGCGCTTCTTAGCCTCCTCTACGTTCTCCTTACGACCAGTAATCTTGACCCTGGACTTTTGTGTGGTGACTTTCTTCTTTTTCCCACCGCTTTCTTTCTCCTCTTCGTCGTTGACATCGACCTTGACACCGAGCTGATCCCTGAGTCTGTTAATACCAGCACCGTGAGCACCGACAACGCGGCCGACGTATTCACGATCAATCTCGAACTCGGTCGACTGTATGGGAGGTTTGAGGAACTGGTAGGTTTACTCTAGCACGAGGACTCACATAGCTGTTGATAATCTCGTCGTTTTCGGCATCCTTAACAATTTGAAGGATCTCCTTGACGGCCCGATCAACGTCGGCACTGATACCACGAACGAAAATGGTATCTTCAGTGGCATTTTCACCAGCATCATAGCCGAATTTGACAACAAGAGTCTTGTCTTCGCCAATGATCCTATATGAAGCGATAAGATAGTAATTCCACACAGTGGTAACAGATGAACTTACGCATTAAGTGTCGTGCCGTTCTGACCGATGATAACCTCATGCCAACGCTTATCAACCGTGATAGTCTCGCTCTTGACATCAGCAGCTTCTTTGGCAAATTTAAGCAATTCTGTCTCGACTTCGTCAAGGTGGCGTTTCTTGTCATCAGGAGATGGAGAAGCGTTGGGGGAGAACGGATCATAGACAAGCAAGACAGATGAAGACTCTTCGGATTCCTGAGGGAAGAAGACCTGGACGTTGTGTGCCTCGTGGAATTGCTTGATCCTAAAGAATATGGATTTAACATGATACAGTAAGAGGAAGAATGGAAACATACCTCTTGGCGTTCTTGCCAGTAATGATGCGGTGCAAGAGCCAGTCGATGGTGACATCCTTGGTTGCACCATAGAGTTTACCAATCGCCTCGGAGACCTGGCGGACGGCAGAATCTACAACGGGCTTGTCACCAACGAGGTCGATAGTGTACGACGTCTTGTCCGGGGTGACGGTAGGGAGGAAAGCGATAACGCCGGGATTCTTTTCCTTCAAGGTTTGGTCGTAAGAAATGTACCTGAAGAAAGTGGCCAGGTTGCGGGAGATCGAAGCAGGGCCTGGGATAGGGAACTCGTGAATGTACTTGGAGTTCGCGTGTTGCATGACCGCCGTAAGACCATTGGAGAGATCAGTGCTTTGACCCCAGATAGTAATCTCGTCGCTGGGATCGTCAGAACTGGGGACAATCACAGAGCACTTGCTCTCAGCCATGATCTGTTGAATGGCATCACCAACAAGCAAGCGATGCTGGCGCTTGGGCAAGGGAAGCTTGAGAGGGGTGATGCTGGTCTTGAGAGATTCAATGGTGCTCTTTAACATTTCAACCAAACGAATTACGCCTTCCCTGTCGCCACTGGCGGTAATCTCTCGGCTAGAAGTATTGAGGGAGAGTGTGACGCCAGCCTCTTGGGCATTCGACAAGAAATAGCCCTTGCGAGCATCGATGAAAGGCAGGATATTGGCGGGAATGTCGCGAACACGTTGGGTAGCCGTGGAGATCCTGGAAGAGATAATCTGGTTGAGGAGTGACTGGGCTTCATAAGCAAGGGGTTGGGGGCCGGTAAGAGTGACGGGAACCGTGGGCTCCTCTTCATCCTCATCCAATGCTGGAGTAGCCTTGCCTGAGTTAGTGGCACTGGTTTGACCGTTGCCGTTCGCCGCTTCCTTCTTAGGGATATCAACCCTAACAGTCGTTTGATCACGAATTTGCTTCAGGGTGGCACCTAGAGGGAAGATGTTAGGGAACAAACACATGAAGTATGCTGGGCTAGACGAACCGCGGGGACCAATGATCGCACCAATAGTAGAAGCGGGAGCGTTGATAACCAAAGTAATCTACGGTATCAAAGCTCAGTGAACGAATAGAAAGCACAGAAATGAATTACATACAACCGGGCTCAACAAAGCGACAAGACTCCGTTTAGCCTTTTCAAGATCCTTTTCAGATTCTGCCTTGAGGTAAAACGTGGTCTGACGTGTCCTTTGGTTCGGGGAAGCCTCCAATTTGACCTTATACTTGGTAGTCACTTGCTTCATGACCTCGCCAAGAGTTACCGGTTTGCCATCCTTGCCTGCAGGCGGAAGGTCGATAGCCGAAAGGGTGATAGAGTCGGCGAAGACAGGTAGCTTTGCGACGGCAGCCTTGATACGAGGACCACCCCAAGCGGAAGCAACAGGGGCAGTGGGAGCCGAGGAAGAAGGGGCAAGGGAGGGGAAGGCGGTTTCCGACTGGGTATCCAACTCGACGGCCGTAGTAGGTTTGACCTTGGACTTCGAGGAAGTAGCTTCACCGAAGGAAGGGAATGGATCGGGAGCTCCTTCAAGTACGTGCCTCTTCTGTATAGGAGTTAATAGATTTTTTGCAAAAAAGCAGGATAGATGACACACCTGAAGGTCGGCAGCAGTCAGAGTCGGAGTAGCCATGTTGTTCGTGGAACGTTAGCCGGAGAAGGTTGACCTTTGACGGTATATACCTGAGCGACGAAATCCGAGAAAATCAGACCTCGTCACAGAAAAGTAGAGAATGTGGTAGTGGTTACAAGAATGGGCCTTGACGGACCCCATGTTTTCAGGTCAGACCCGTGGGACTTTCCGGTTTATTGACGTGGCAAAGGAAATGCGTTCCCATCACTTGACACTATAGACTTCTGCAGTCCAAGCGTAGTTGTACGTTCAGGATGTTTACAAGGTAGAGAGAATTACAATATTACTTGGTGTAAATTTGTACGAATGATCGTATTACCTCTGTGCCTGATCCACAATTGTGGCTTCCAGCTGTTAAACAATTAGTTTCGGCTTCTCCCAACAACACGACGGCTTGTCAAAGTGGGGAGCCGACACATACCAAAAATTCGTAATTATATATTCAGGGTACTTGAGGAGAATGTGGTACATTGCATTCCAAGATTTCTCCGACATCACAGGTTTCCTGCAGGAGTTAGAACGCTGAGTTTTGCTTTGGTGTAGAAACCATCACTGAGTTTCTGGGTATGTATATACTTATATGAATGATGAACGAAACGAGTGCAAGGGCGAAGACTGATCTAGTCCTGAAGCGACAAACCGAGACCGAGATGGATCAATTAACGGAAAGCATAGTCGTCACGTGGCATCTATTTCTGTCCTGCATCTTTATAGCCGCTCCGTCTGGGTCAGCGACGACGTGGAGGTTCGGTAACCCGACTTATAGTCCCTGGACTATATTTCTCCCCCCAAGCTCACGGACTGTCCTGCAGACCTCACATCTCGTCCTCTGACTCCCTTCACCCATGAAACTCATACCACGCATCGCAAGTTTTGTCCTGACTGTCGACGTCATATTCACTGGAAAGGCATTCGCCCAAAAATCATTTCTGTCGGACACCCTTGTCAGGAAAGACCAGGTTCAAAATGTACTCGAGCACCAGCCAGTCAAAGTCCCTTCTTGTAAAAACGCAGTCGTAAGTCCCTTGTTCTACCCTTATGCGACGCGGTGATTTCACCGTTTCGCTTAGTTGACCGGCCCAATAGAAACTACGCTCTGCGATTATGAGACAATAGAAAGTGTGAACGACGACCTGTTTAACAATCTTTCGGACCTCGTTCGCATGCCGTTCTTCCGATACTTCCAAGTGAGTTCAGACCTCCGCTTATTTCAGGTGCCTCCCCTGACACAGATTGCAGGTTGACCTGTACCGGGAGTGCCCATTTTGGCCGGACAACGGCTCTTGTAATGACCCAGGCTGCGCTATAACTACGGTTGATGAGGTCCGTTAAATCCATTATCGTCCCGAACACATCGCTAAAACGCACGAAACCATAGAGCGACATTCCTGAAAAGTGGAGAGCAGCAGCCCTAAGTAAAGTGGACCCTGAATCCATCGACAAGGTACTATTCTTGATCTCGCTCCTCCGTTTTAGTGGCTGAGTCGCTCTATTCTTGCAGCGACACGAACTGCCTGGCTGTTACTATCGTGATTCGGACTACTGCTTCTTGGATGACAATACTGGTTCGTCATTCAGTAGGCAACTGTCAACCCATTCCTGACCAAAGCAAGCAGAAGGAGATTACTTTGATCTTCAGCTGGTACCAGAAAGATATACAGGCTATTCTGGTCACGATGCGCATCGCGTGTGGAGGTCTATCTACGAAGAGAACTGTTTCGGCTTGTCAGAACTGAGTCTCATGAAGGGAAAGTCCCCGGCCCCTGTGACACTACCAGATACGATGATCGAGGTTCTACACGAAGATGGGAAGGACGCTCCTTCACAATGTCTCGAAAAACGGGTATACTATAAGGTCATTTCAGGTATGCTCATTTTCTGGCTAAATTTGGTCTTGGCCTAACGGATGTGCTAACAGGTCTTCATGCCTCGATCTCAACACACATTTGCCACGAATATCTAAACCAAACCACTGGCCAATGGGTGAGTCGTGTCTTTGTCTGGTCAATTTCTAGCTATCTATATTTCTAATCCTATAATCCAAGGGACCCAACCTCAACTGCTTCATTTCCCGCGTTGCGTCTCATCCTGAACGTCTACAATACATCTACTTCGATACAATCCTTCTATTGCGAGCAGTCTCCCGTCTTGGGCCATACCTCTCTGCCTTCGACTATTGTTCTACAGGAAAGCACGAGGACGATGCAGAGACGTGGGATCGTTTAGCCAAGGTGTTGGGCATTGCAGAAGAAGTTGGCAGGTTTGACGAGACAGTTCTATTCAGGGGTGAGAACGCGAATGCAAGTATATCTTCAGTCGTTGGTCAAAATCCTGCGTCTAACGCTAAGCGTCAGGTCCTCAAGGAGGAATTCAAGACTCACTTTAGGAACGTGACCCGCATCATGGATTGCGTCGGTTGTGATAAGTGTAGGCTATGGGGCAAGATCCAGACAACCGGCCTTGCCACCGCCCTGAAGATTCTCTTCGAGCTAGACGAGAAAGCATTGAAGTGAGCTTCCCCATCATTTCCGAGGATCTGGCGAATTCTAATGCGTTCTTAGCCCCAAGACGAATCCCAATCTCCTACACCGGTCCGAGGTGGTTGCCCTATTCAATACACTCTTCCGCTTTAGCGAGAGTCTCAAAGCCGTGGACGACTTCCGTCGTGAATGGCAAAAGCCGGACATGGAGGAGTCTCAGAGAATCATCACCGAGACGGAGAAATCTACCAGTCCAAGAGTAGGTCGAATTTATGGCGAATTTTAGCGGCGTGACACTGGTCTAATATGGGACCACAGCCGAAACCTTCCGTAAGGGTGAACGAGGGACATCCCATGGATCCGATACTCACAGCGAGGCACTGGTTCTCCTCGTTGTTCAAAGTGTGTAAGGAAAGTACTGTTGGGTGTATAGGGTACATATGGCAGGGGCTGCGGAAATGGCTTAGACGTGTGACCACGTTCTTCAATCAGAGCTTCGATTTCAATAAAGAACACGGACCTTCAGCCAGTTTTGGCGACCTTTGAAGATGTATATTAATTTCTAGTACTTGTATAGCTATTTAGTCAGAGGTTGTTAGGCGGAGCTATGAACTCACGGTGTTCCAAGTTTAGCGGGAGGGTTATGGCGGCTCAGAATCGACGCAAGGCCCCGGTGCTATTCTAAACGAAGGTGGACGTGCGCATTCCGAAAGGATATGTATGAGTGAATCTGATGACTAACAGCCCTTGACGTGGGCACTGCACGTCACAGATAATAGTAACTAGTAACGACTTGTTACGCAGGTCAGAGAGAAGCAGCGATTAACGGACTTGAATCGCCTCCTTTCTCCACCGCTCTCTTTAGCTCTCCTGCTCCTTGCGGGCCCGTTCCCCCACCACCTTCCGCTCACACCCCTTGGCCAATGTATAAGGAGTCATGATAGTCCCCAATGACAACGAGGAACATCAGAAGCAAGATGTGTGCAAAGGCCCTACTATCCGCGCCCCAGAGCGAGTCGCGCGGCGCAGGCGTTCGTGGTCTCCTCTCCCCGATTATGAGGCTTCCGAGGCCCAATATCGACGCAATCTTGCGCTGGAGCACAAAAAGGCATGGCACCAGACGAGAGTGTGGAGAGCGGTTATGTTTTTATTGTTGGCCTATGCATTGTTGACGACAGTGGTCGGTGTGCCTATCATTGTTACGGTGAGCGCCTTTCAAATCACCACCTAATTTGTCCCCCTTGGACAAAACTCAATGCTGATCTCTCGTTAGAAAATGAAGCAAGATTCATCTTGGGTTGACATGAATACGGGAAAACAATACCCGTCGTCTGGAGTGGTTACCTTGAGAAACGACATGGCTTGTAATTTCTGGAACGCTACGGATTTCATTGACTCCTTTCTGCCATACAAAGCGACGTATGTACGCCGTTGCCATTCAAGGTCTATACTCAACCTTCCTCCAGGCTTCAACTACAACTACCCGCGACGGGAGATATATCTATCCTTTCTAATGCTACGCTTCAGTCCGTGCAATCCAACACCAACAAAGTCATTGGGAACCTGACAGTGGATTATGATGCCGGACTAGAAAGCAACAGCGTTCAGATATATGTGAGCATGCAGACATCGACCCGCGCTTTGCAGGCATCAACTCTGGTCTGTTATACCGACGCTGGCCCAAATCGTGGATTGTCGATCTTTGTACGTCTCCGTGAGAATCCCATCTACTCTGCTGACTTTTGCGCAGTTCCCCAATATGACACAGATAGAGACAATATCTATGGATGTCCGCATCGTATTTCCCCCACCGCTCTCCCCGTCTATCACTATTTCCAACTTCAACGTCTATCTCCCGCTTTTTGCGCAAACCTTTCAGGACCTGAAAGCAGTTAATTTTGACTCTGTCAATATTGAAGGAAGCATCCAACCAATAGATGTGATGGTATGCTTCACTTCGGCTCATGCGCCTTCCATTATATTTACTCCGGTACAGGGAATTCAAGCTCCTCGCATCTCGGTCAAGAATATGTTGGCGGACATTTCCGGGACCTTCAATGCTTCCGAATCACTCTGTATCGACACGATCAAAGGGTAAAGGACCTTTCATCATGCAGTAGCCTACACTCGCTCATTCTTTCCAGGGCTGTTAATACTTCAATTACACTCGTGAAACCAACATCTCGTCCTGCTCCGACAACACTCACAATTGAAAACGGTGATCGGTACGCTTTACCGTTCCTAATTAAACTTGTCATTCTGACCTTCATCTTTTAGCGAAGTCGATGCTCGAGTGTCGCTCGTTTCTCGTGTTAAATCTTCGTCATCCCCACACTTTGTCGGAAAGGTCACTACCTTCAATGCACCCGTCAACCTTAACGTCAGCCACCATCAGTCGACTCCCCCTCTTCCAATCCACTTTTCCGTTCAGAATAACTTGGCCAAATCCAAAGTCGTCATGGACCAGAAATTCCAGGGCACCTTCCTCGCCCAGACAAAGCTAGCTACAGTGACAGTTAAACAGGGCGCCGAAAATCCGAAATACGATCCCACCGGCTCAAATAAGCCGCGAAATCTACTCATTGACGAAGGAACACCGACTTCAGTAAAAAGTGGATGGATTGGTTGGGGTAAGAAGCCACCAGCTGGAGAACAGGGTCGTGTCGAAGTTACATCGTCCCTCAGTCCCGTGGAGCTTCGGTTTGGACCAACATAGTTTGGGCTACATACCCCGGAGATTTTTTTGTCCTTTCGGGTGTAAACTGTATTTTTAAGGCTGTATCCTAATTTATTTATTTAATGCTCTTCAAATGGACCAGACTAGCCTGAGCTAGTCTCTTCTGTACGCTGACTTATCCCTGATATTATTAACGGACTTTCCTAGTCAGAATATCGGCCTCGGGTTTGCCTTAGTAAGGTTTTAATGATATGGGCGAAGCCGCAGGACCTGAAAGGTAACATAAGGACCAATAGGGAATCGAGGGGAACCGGTGAATGCGTGAGAGTTGATTGAACATTTTACCTCATGGGGGGCATACTCGAGGATTGCGTGATTGTGAACCATCCTTTTGCGAGCCACAAATGCCCTTATATTCTATAACTGTGAATTCGAAATGAGCTCTTCAATTCGTCCTGCTTTCTTACTCCTCATTACACACGATGGCTAATATTCCACACGGTGGTACCCTCAAGGTGTTTTCTTTCATGTCTCTGGCAAAGAGGTGTGATCTGACATACATACCCCCCGATCAGGACCTTACAGCCCGTGACGCTTCCATCGCTAACGAACTGAGGCAAGAATCCGAATCTCTCGCCGAGGTCGTACTCACCGAAGTGAGTAAACAATGTGCTTCGTTGCTTGCCGTCATTGATAATTCTCTACCCAGCGCCAATTATGTGATCTGGAACTCATCATCAATGGTGGTTTCAGCCCTCTTGAAGGCTTCATGAACGAGGTTGACTACAATAAGTTCGTTCTCCTCTAACAAAGTACGACAGGAATACACATCTGAGACGTCTCGTAGTGTCGTTAACAACCTCCGCCTTGTCGACGGCACCCTCTTCCCGATGCCCATAACCCTTGACGTTTCAAAGGATGACATTGATCGTCTTTCGATCGCACCCGGTGCCCGGTTAACGCTGCGGGACCCCCGTGATGATGAAGCCCTAGCTATCATTACTGGTATGCATATTTCTTATTTGAGTTCGGAGCGTAAGTTGACACCCATGTAGTGGAGGATATTTACAAGCCTGATCAGGTCAAGGAGGCCATCCAAGTGTTTGGTGCTGACGACCCAGCACATCCCTCCGTTGCTTACCTCCGCACCCGCGTAAAAGAGTTCTACATCGGTGGCAAGCTTCAGGTCATCCAAGCTCCCATCCATTTCGACTATGTTGCTCTCCGATGTGAGTGGAGAATGGAGATTTGACTTTTGATCCGCGCACTAAACGACAATCTACAGATACCCCAGCTGAGCTCCGTGCTCATTTCGCAAAACTCGCATGGCGCCGTGTTGTGGCGTTCCAGACAAGAAACCCTATGCACCGTGCTCACCGTGAACTCACAGTTCGTGCCGCACGCCAGCACCGGGCAGTGAGTATTCATTCAATCTTCCGACGAAGAACTGGTCGCTGATAATGCTTTAGAATGTTCTCATCCATCCTGTTGTTGGACTCACAAAACCTGGCGATGTCGACCATTATACCCGTGTTCGTGTGTACGAGGCCATCATGCAAAAATACCCCAATGGAATGGGCCACCTTGCTCTCCTCCCTCTTGCTATGCGCATGGCTGGTCCCCGCGAAGCTGTTTGGCACGCCATTATCCGCAAGAACTATGGAGCGACCCACTTCATTGTTGGTCGTGATCACGCTGGGCCTGGAAAGAACTCCCAAGGAAAGGATTTCTACGGCCCCTACGATGCTCAGGACTTGGTCACCAAGTACCAGGATGAGCTGCAAATAGAGATGGTTCCCTTCCAGCAGATGACCTATCTGCCCTCAACAGATGAATACCAGCCCATAGACGAGGTTCCTAAGGGCGCCCAGACCCTCGACATATCCGGCACGGAGCTCCGAAGACGTCTGCGTACTGGTGCTCCCATTCCTGACTGGTTCAGCTACGAGTAAGTCTTCGGTATTTTTGGACCTTCAGCTGAGACTGACCTATGCGTTCAGTGCCGTTGTCAAGGTCCTTCGTGAGAGCTATCCTCCAAGGAATAAACAGGGCTTCGTCCTCTTCCTCACTGGTCTCCACAACTCCGGAAAGGATAAAATTGCCAAGGCACTTCAGGTGTCACTTCATGAGCAGGGCGGTCGCAGTGTGACGCTGCTACTTGGCGAGACCGTCCGCCAAGAACTTTCATCAGGTATGTAGTCAACTTCATCCACAAGATGGAACAGTGTGTAAAGTACTTTTCAGAGCTTGGCTACACTCGTGAAGACCGCCACAAAAACTTGCAACGCATCGCTTTTGTCGCTGCCGAATTGACAAGAGCGGGTGCTGCTGTTATCGCTGCTCCCATTGCTCCCCACGAGGCATCTCGTGAGGCCGCTCGCGAGACCATCCTCCAAAATGGTGGCGCAGGCGCCAACATCTTCCTCATCCACGTCGCAACTCCTCTAGAACACTGCGAGAAAACGGATAGGAAGGGCCTCTATGCCAAGGCTCGCCGTGGCGAGATCGTTGGCTTCAGCGGAGTTGACGATGTGTATGAGACACCTAGCAAGGCGGATCTCACTGTAGATGTGACCAAGCAGAGTGTGCCCGAGATTGTCCACAGCATTCTCCTTCTCTTGGAAGCCCAGTCATTACTTTAGGCCGCGCACCTGGAAAACCTCATGGCTGTTATGCCCACGTTACTAGCATATAGATTGTTGTTTTTATCGTCATTGTACCATAGCACTCCAATATTATTTGCTTTCGATTCGGTTGTTCGGCAAAGTATAGCCTATGGACTCCAGCAACGGTGATTGGATATATATATATAAATAAGTGTCAACAACGCGTGTCGCGTCATTACTGTTCGTGGCAGCATGCGTGAGGATTGTCTTGGTCAACTATCATGCCAGCTAGTTTCTGCGTTCTGCCTACAGGTTGGTGCTCATATAGATTCCTGTTGAGTAGCGTAATGACGTTAAGGCAGAGGCTATTCAGTCCCTTTCCACATGCAATGATCAGCAGATTCCCTACATACGACTTCCACATCCAAGAACAGGTTACTTGCATTCAATTGATGTCTACTAGTGTCAATAACCGAGCGGGCTACTTTTGCAGGAATCCCAGCTCTTTTTCTTCCCGTGGAGAGCAATGATGGTGCTGGAGAAAACACGAGCCAAGTACTCGAGATACAGGCGGTGAACCCGGTGGACTCACGGTCGTGGCTTTTAGAGAACGAAGTCGTTGCTGGTAAGTGTCCTTTATAACCAGCAGGAAAAGCGAGATGAATCTGCTGTAGATGGAAGACTACTGTTAATGACCCCCGTGGATCCTGTGTTTCTTCTTCTGCCTATTTTGCTATGTATACAGCCAGTACGTATGTACGATATATCTGAGATATCACTCAACCCATTCCATAACAGACTGATGGCTCCGCTGGCCAATTCAAGCCGGCAGACGACATGCTCGAAGAGGCGGCACTGGCACTCCAAGAACAATATCAGTCCCGAAAGGACGGACGGGTGTTCAGTCAGGATGTTCTTCAATTTACGAGCCTTAGATGCGCGAGGAATGCCCTCAAGTTCATATGTGACGTCAAAGGTCGGTGAGCACCGAGTGTTAATACTCAGATCGCGAAAGCTGACTTCGATTGGCTTTCATGCAGAAATTACTGAGGAAATTACGGTATATCGATATTCCCAAGAACGGACCTTGGAGTATCTACGCAAGAAGGTCGCTCGTCTGTCGGATCCTAAAACCCTTGAGATCTCAAGAACCATTGTTCGAGGTCTCGCCAAAGACGGCCTAATGGAGGACGGAAATGAAGAAATATTGAAAAGTAAGTTATCTGCACTTGATTCGGACCTGATCTGATTTATGGGTCCTCAGGTGGACAGCTACGAGCCGCCTGTGACCTTCTTTCCCAGTATTTGTCGCTAGAAGTGCGCGACTTGCTATATGCGTCATATGAGTACGTTTATTTGCATTCCCCTCCTAAGTGATACTTGATGGTTTCGTGGCAGTTTTACAAAGTTGGATGCGTTCCTGAAGAACGCTACAGAAGAAGCAATGGCACTGACCGCCGTCCCACAAGATGTCGGGAAAGCCAAAGCACTTGCAAAGACAGCGAGCGAAGAAAAGAAGAGAAAGCCGGCAAAGGGTTCGCACGGAGTGGAAGCGTTGAAGAAAGTGAATGTGAGCGGAATGGCAAAGCTCTCGACCTTCTTCAAAAAGGCGGAAAAAGTGCCATCATAGTTTGTCTGAGTTATTTTTGTACGCATACACCCTCCCTTGCCATATATCTATCTGTGCGTCGGACCTTCTTTTCAGTCCCACTTTGTTCTTCTCTTACTACGTTCAAGTTTCACCTCCATATCCGTGTTTCTTCTGCTGTCAATGAGCAATCGCAAGACATACATCCACAAAGGGATTCAAACCGACTCGGCACATTATTCCCCTGGTCCCAACCTCGACAAAGACCTGTCCGTCTTCTCACCAAACAACGCCCTGCGCGATCATTCGCCTCCAGACCTTTCTCAGTCATCAGGTCTCTCTTCGATTTTGCATGTCTCAGGCGACTTGGATGCATATAATTACTCTGAGGCCTCCCTTCTCGATGACTCTCGCTATATTTCTGATCGCCCTACAAACAACCCTCGGCGGGCGCAAAAATATGGACAACTGAGCTACAACAAACCCCCTCACATGGCGTCCGTTAACCACAGAATTACTTCCCTCCCGGAAACCTCCCCGCCTTATAGGGTCGCCAAACTTCAAGAGAACATGGTGCGGCTTGTTTCGATGCCAGAGCCTCTGAAAGCATTGCGCCACCCTATTGACCGCTCCAACCAATACCTGGACTACTCTGGCAATTCCTACTCAAAGAGCTCCGATGCGGGCTGCACTTTATTCGGCAGAGCACTCCGAACTCCTTCGCCGCCTTCATCTCCAGAATCGATCATGATAATCGGGAATGAGACACAAGTACCCCGAACCTTCTTGCGGCAGAAGTCCAGCACCGATGATGATGACCAAGGAGGTGTGTAAAGGGCTCAGATCTTCGGAAATATGTGCTTATATGCGTATCGTCTAGGATGGATTACATGGAAAAGTTCGCCTCCAAGGCCTATTCCCGCATTACACGGCCCGCTCTCATTACCTTACGCAAGGTGTCCTTCGTAAGTGATTTCTTTGTCACTTCCGTTCTCGAGCTCATTCCTATCAGTGGCGCAGAGGGTACCGTTATTGAAGGCGAGGACTTGACCCATATGATCTGGGGTTTGGATTCGAATGGCTCCCAGTCACTGCACACGAAAAACCACGCGCACAAAATTCTCCGTCATGGACCCTCTTCCCGACTAGCAAACCCAGTGGCTGCCCCCCCACACCAGAATCACATCGCTCGTAGTCTGCGTAGCCAAGATGTGATTGACCTTTCCCGGCCAGGACTTGATGCGTCTTTCATCGACGAATCGCAACTTTGTCGACCTTCGCGAACATCCTCGAATTCTGTCGAGGATGGCCCACCTTTCAGGAGGGATGTTTGTAGCGCGAAAACGAACGTTTATGAATTCCTTAGAAGGGATTCTCCAATACAGCTGTATCCTACTTCTTTTGGGCCGATACAACCTGAAGTGAAACCGTGGACTGCGGGGCTGGGAATAGATCTACTGCAAGGCGTTGACGCACTTCTTCACCCTAATTCGGGTGACAGAGGATCTCAATCTATTCTCAACCGTCCCGTAGAACCAGTCAACACTTCCCAGAAATATCAAACGCAGCACGGCCAACCAGTTTATGATACCAGGGCCTACAGCAACCACAGGCAGCGACCAGAAATCCCGACTCCTCCTGACACGGGCTCGCCTCGATGGTCTCCGCGCTTCCGCCAGCCTTACCTTGCCCTCATGTCGCCCGACACTCACTATGAACAAATTCAGGGCCCTCGCTTCGACCTACCTCAACATCAGCCCACGGATTTCGCACGAACTCTGTCACACAAAGCGCAGGAGCAAATACCCTTTTCGACGGTTCCTGACCACTATCCGGCAGCTGAACTTAGTGGGGCAGGCGAAATCTACCGAATGCCGACTTCCTATCGGACACTCAACACCAAGATACCGAGAGATTCCACTTCCGAGAACCATGACATTCTCACCGAGCCATTGCTCGAATCCGGTCACTTTCGAGGACGACCTGATGCGCTCCGCGGTCATGTTCCGCTATCACCTATTTCACCCGACTTGAGACGGAACCTCTCTCAACAACAACCACGCTCCATTCCCCTTGCGCGCCTCATTCAACGGAGACTGTCATCGGTGGTTGAGGAGATTGAGACGGACGAAATCCCTACTGAGACCGCTAAGTCGACAAAATCATTCTCCGTTAAGCCAAGTCAGGGACTTGAACAATCTACGGACGACCCTGCGGAGTGGGAGAAGGGGAGAGGTCATTTTTCAAAACAAAAGGCGGAAGTTGCGTTCAACACAGGAGAAGGACCATCAAGCGACATTACAAAACGGGCATACAGGCTACCTGGTCATCTCTGTCGAAGCGTTCCAGAAAGCACACGAAACGTGGCACCAAGACCGATAGCGGTTACAAAACCAACAGTTTTATCGGCCAATGGATCGGGAGAAAACAAGGAGAACAATGCGACACCCCAGAGGGCGAATACAAAGCCTAAGAAGTCTTACAAAAAGAGGAAGTACGCGAAGAAGCAAAATCCTCCAGTCGTATAGACATGTGACCATAGGCGATCCATAGGATTGTCAATTAAGGATGTATTTTAGAAGTTCGGAGGGAGCAATGAATTGTATTTCGAGTATGGAAGTGGATGGGATACAGGTTGAATGTCTATCAAGCCTTGACAAAGAGATCAGTGAACTTGTCAACGGGCATCTTAGCCAAACCCTCAGCATCAGAGACGATGTCCAGGATCCTGCATTAACCGTCAGAAAACAAGGATAGCAAGGAAAGAGCTTAACGCACTTCTTTTGGTGGACACTATCGAAGTGGTGGGAGATATGTCTGAAAGCAAATAGTTAATATCATAACTTCATACACACAGCAACGCTGGCAATTACCGCTTGAACTTGTTGATGAGGAGGGGAGTGCCTTCAGCACGACGCCTCTTGTGGCCAACGGGGTACTCAACCTCGACTTCGTCAAGGACGGTATCATCGTTAAGCTCAACAAGAAGAGCGTTGCCAATAGAGCGCTTCTCGGGGTCATGGTAGTCAACGCTGAAGCGTTTGTCCTCAACACAGTAGATCTTGGCGCGGAGAGCATCAATACGAGGGTCAGCTGCAGAGGCGTCGGTGCTGAAGTAGGAATTGGTAACATGTCGGGGCCAAAATCAATAGCTGAACTTACTAGCTCTCCGAGGTCAACTCGCCGAAAATGAGGGGATAGGCAACCATGTAATTGATAGCATGACTTCATGCACCCATTAGCACATGATCATTGATGTTTTAGTAGTACTTACTCTCTGTCGGCGAAGTTGTCGAGAGGACCTTGCTTGTCAATGATGCGGATGGCAGCTTCCTGGGTGCGGATCCTAACGCTCTTGATGTCGTCGGAAGTCTTGCCGAGCTCCTTGAGCTTGCTGTGGATGATGTGAGCGGCTTCGACGGCGGTTTGGGCATGGAATTCTGCGGGATAGGAGATCTTGAAGAGGACATTCTCCATGATGTAGGAGCCGAAGGGCCTCTGGAACTCGAAGGGCTTGCCCTGAGAGACAGGTTAGATTAGACTGTGCAGCATTTACGGCAATCCGAAGAACCAACCTTGAAGAGGACGTCATAGAAACCCCAGGTTTTAGCAGTTAAGACCGAAGGAAGACCTTTCTCACCCTTCTTGACTAGAAGAGCGAGGTTGACTGCACGCGAGCAGGCATCGCCAGCAGCCCAGGACTTGCGAGGACCAGTATTAGGGGCATGGCGGTAAGTCCTGAGGGATTGTCCATCAACCCATGCTTGAGAGATGGCGTCGATGGTTTGGTCACGGTTGAGGCCGAGGAGCTTAGAAACGACAGCGGTGGAAGCGACCTTGACAAGAACGACGTGGTCGAGACCGACACGGTTGAAAGAGTTCAAGAGGGCAAGGCCGCCTTGAATTTCATGAGCCTTGATCATGGCTTCGAGAATGTCGCGGACATTCAAAGGCTGGCCTTGACGAGCAAGGTGGTCAGCGACAGCCAGAATGGCACCAAGGTTGTCAGATGGGTGACCCCCTGATACATGGGAAGGTTAGCTTGAAGTCAACAAGTTCGGAAGGTTAGAAGACGAACATTCGGCAGCAAGGAAGCAGTCATTGTAGTCGAGCCAACGAATTTGAGCACCGATGTTGAACGCGCCTCGGATGGGATCAAGTTGGTAGTTAGTTCCGGGGACGCGGGTGCCTATTGTTACAATCCGGATCAACACTGGTATGTAAGGCGCTGGAGAAAAACAGACCATTAGGGACGATGGTTCCTTCGACAACAGGGCCCAGGATCCTCGCGCACTCGGGGAAACGGAGAGCCTCAAGACCACATCCAATAGTGTCGATCAGACAAAGTCTTGCAGTCTCGAAGGCAAGGTCGGAGTCGATCTTGTAGCTGTGGACATAGTCGGCGATGTCCTGGAGAACCTTGTCAGGCTCCGGACGCAAAGTCGATTCTCCTCCGTGGTGGGCAGACATGGAACGAGAGATAGACGTGGAAAAACCAGAAGTGGGAGTAATCGATGGCCGGAAAGCCGGGACGGAAAGATTGGAAGGACGAGCCAATGGAACAATCACAGAACGGAGCAACGACGAATTTGGCCTCAACAGTCGGCGAGGACTCGAGGCAATAGTCGTACGCGTAGCAGCTGCCAACATTTCAAGCCGTTCCAACCAGCGTCGGCTTCGTCGAGGAGCACTCCTCCCGACTAAATATGTTGTTTGAAAACACGTGAGGATGCTCCGACCCAGTCATGTGCGGTCTCCAGTCGCACGGCCTTGGAAGCTATGGGAAACAACGGAACATGATCCTTCCACAGGCGATAACTTGACGCGTACGCCATGCCGCTTTGTTTGGCAATTCCCTCAGTGTCAAATACATTACAGCACCCCTAATTATATGACTTCACCGACTGCCTCGGAATCATCACTCTTCTCGCCAACTCTTTTCCTTCCCTGCCCGAGATGCAATCGGACGACGAGTCCTCACTAGCCACAGCACAACCCCAGGAGCATCGTGTAAAGAAAAGGCGTCTTCATGGTGCTTGTGACACCTGCCGGAGGAAGAAGAGTGTGTATCCCTGTGTCCCAGTCACGGCGCACAACTGACTGTAGGTTCGCAGTCAAATGTAAGGCCCGCAGATGTAGAATACGTCTGACGGCACTGAAAATGACTCCAGGTAATAGTGCAGAGATGCCGAACAAGATCTGTTCAAATTGCATTGCTTACAACCTTGAATGCACTCACAACATTCCTCGGCATGCAAGCAAAGTAGGTTCGCATTTTCTATTTTATTTTTATCCTTATTCAAATGACCATTGCTATAGAAAGAAACAGAGAAGGGGTGAGCCTGATCTATCGCTTTGGATCCCTCGAGCCAATAACAAACTACGGGACCCAGATATATACAAGCCTTGGAAGAACGCCTTGATAAGATGGAACAGTTACTCCGTCACGTACGTCGTCTCCCCACTTGTCACAGCAGACTCTCATCCGTAAATTCCTGAAGGTTCGTCCAGAACTCGATATTGAGCAGTCAGTCGCAGCAGCCAGTTCCCCTGAAAGCGTGCACAGCGCGTCCACGCCGCAGAGCACCACTTACTCGCGCAATACTCCCGTCACCGATTTACCATATCCTGCCCCGCAGACCTTATCTGACTCTGTCGCATTCCATGCATCTCCCGCAATCAAATCCAACGACCTGTCGGATGAGGAAGACCTAGCTCATATCTCGCTTTCGGAGCAATTGAGTCGACTGGCCATCGGTTCGATTGAAGATAGGTTCTTTGGAAAGTCAAGGTGTGCTTCCTCGGTATTATCCCATGCTTAGACTGAATGGCATTGCACAGTGGCTTCATGTTGGTGAAACAGGCGACCAACGCCAAGCAGGAGACTACCGGTATGTGGGTTCCAAGCGGCCGATATCTACGTCGTCCTTCCTTCTGGGATCTCCGGAGCGTAAGTCAGCTCAATTTTGCCTTTGTGACAACGTCTAACAAGTTTTCAGTGGGAAGCCGAATATGTCAACTCTGACATTCCTCAGTTCGTTTTCCCAGAGAAAGACCTGCTGGACCAGTTAGTGCATCTCTACTTTGACCACGTTAATATCTATACGCCCCTCCTTCATCGCCCAACATTTGAAAGGGATCTAGCCAATGACTTACACCTCCACGACGTCGGTTTCGCGCAAGTTATCCTAATGGTTTGTGCTTTGGCTTCCCGTTTCACCGACGATCCCAGAGTTCTGCTACCAGGCGACAAGTCGAGGCTTTCAAGCGGTTTCAAATATTTTAGACAAACTCGATTACTGAGGAACAAACTCCTTGAGAAGGCTAGTCTGTACGATCTGCAATACTATTGCGTGGGTCTGATCTTAAGACTCTCATATCATTAACTCACCTTCTTGTCAGTTAGTAGTTCCTTACTTTGTAGCATCATCCATGCCTCAAGCTGCGTGGAACTTGGTGGGACTTGCGTTGAGACTCGCTCAGGAACGTGGGGTACATCGCCGTCGGGGCGAAGGTTATAAACCTACCGCGGTGGATGAACTTTGGAAACGGTGCTTTTGGTACGACTAAATCTCGTAATCTTGAGTATCATCCTCACAACATCGGAGGTCCCTGATATCCTTCGACCGAATATCGAGTTCATTCGTTGGTCGCTCCTGCGCAATGCAGGACGAAGAGTATGTTCGCCTGTTATTGGCCGATGTCCGTACTCTGAAAATTCTCCTAGTTTCGACGTGGAGTTTCCCATAGAGTGTGACGACGAATATTGGGAATGCGAAGATTTCGAGCAGAACTGGAAACAGCCGCCTGGAAAGCCTTCTATAATCACCGCATTCAACCAGCACCTGCGACTATGTGAGATCCTCGCCTTTGCATTGCGAACCTTATACTCGACCAAAAAGTCAAGGATGCTGACCGGTCTGATTGGAGACCAATGGGAACAGCGAGTAGTCACAGAACTAGACTCCTCAATGAACAGGTGGAAAGACTCTCTGCCTGACCACCGTATGTGGCAAACTCCTTTCGCTGTCCCTTTCTATTGACTTCTACGTTAAGTACGATGGGATCCCAATCAAGAAAACACCGTCTTCCTCCGACAGTCTGCCAGCATACACACAACATTCTACTACCTACAAATCCAGATTCACCGACCGTTCATCCACAAAACTTCTCCCCTATCGTTCCCGTCTCTCGCAATATGCACCAACGCTGCCAGGGCGTGTAGCCATCTTGTGGACGCCAAGGGAGCTGGATGGATAGACCCGTTTCCCCAAGTCCTCGTTGAGTGCTTCGCGGCATGCGTTCATGAGATTGTCACTAATCACACTTCAAGATCTCTGCCTTCGCCTCCGGCATTGTGCTACTGTTACATATGTATGGTGGCCGTCGAGCAGGATTAAATATGGACCGAGAGAAAGAGACGAAAGACATCCAGCGATGTATGGACACTCTAAAAGCCAATGAAAAAAGGTCAAAAGACTTCGCCCGTGACCACAACCACTAGCTGACACGACCTACAGGTGGCATGTCGCTGGCAGATTATTGTAAGTTTCCTTTACGTAACCTGGTGGCTATAAGATCTAAGGCCGCCCTCCCAGCGATATGCTAACAGAGATCGCGACGATACACGAAGGGCAGCTTCCTGATGCTAAGCTTTCGTCTAACAAACGACCAAGGGACGACGTCGCCCAGCATGAGCAAGATAGCGAACCAACCTCGAACCCAGTGCGGCTTGTAAAGCCGTTGCCCTTGCGACAGCCTAAAGGTTGGCCACCGACACCACCGGTACCTGGTCATAAATCAGAGACCAAAACCGACCATGAACCAAAATCTGCAGCCCCATCCTCAGATCCAGGCGCCACGCCTCTTGGTACAATGGTTCAGACACCATCAACCTTCTATAGTGGTTCTCAACCTTCGGGTCCACGACTTCCGCAATCAAATCCAGGCTCAATGGGGTCTGACTGGGACCTCAGCCACCTTTTGTTGGCACAAATGAATTTTGGCGCGCCTCAGTCCTCCGGAGGTTCAGCACCCCAATTACAAGACTACTCAAGCGGGGTTTCGAGCAACCTCGGGGATTCCCCCGCCACTACCTCTCTCGGTAGTCACGAGTTGTTTAATATGCCAGGGGCTTTTACCGGCCAGACGCCCATCCCGCCCGCCCCGCCTCACGTAACACACAATCAAGTTTTTGATATAAATCAGGACATGACGGCACTGTGGTCGGACGCCCCAAGTAACTTCAAGTGCGATGCAGTTTTTCAACTTCGCTACGAAAAGGTTGCTGACGCTGGAATAATAGCATCGAAGAATGGGACCAATTCGTGACTAGTATGAACGCATCTACTGGGCTTTGGTCCGGGGCGAACACGGATTTCAATACTTATACCCACTAATAGATACCACTTCAAGTGAAATGTTCCTTCGGTATTGATGAAAATATGTGTAATAATTTGCAGTGAACTCAACAAGCCACATAATCTCCAGAGACGATAGGTCCAAAAGATAACACCATCGGACCTCCATAGCCTAATCCTTCAGTGATAGCATTCTCCGCTGAGAGTCAGTATAAGTATCTGCATCAGTGACGTCATCGTCGAACGAGAGGCTCACCGGCAACATCAGTGGTTATACCAGTAGCAATGACTTGAGTCTCAACAGGATAACGAGATGAGGGAAGAATAGGGAGGTGGAAACATAGGAGGCGATGGAGCGACGGAGGGTGAGGTGGTCTAGGAGAGAGAACTGTCGCCTTTCTCTTTATGATCCGATGAGTCACCAAAAAGCGAGACGAGAGTACTGCCACTCTAATGTGTCTCTAAAGCATCTCCAGGAATCTTTCCCTTGCTCTCGGGATGGAAATAGTCAGATGAGCTACCACCTGAAGAAGTGCTGCTCGGCTGGTTTTTGGTGTTGCTCCTCGAATGTGTCTTGTTGCTGACACGGAGAGAATCGTCTACGAGCGTGATATGGACGCCCGACTTTTCGGAAGCGCACTTGTTCAAGGTCGACTCGAGAATTTCCTCTGCAACGCTAATATGATTATCCTTTAAATACTGGCGTACAGCCTCACGACCTCCCTCGCAGACCATATTCAAGGCGCAGGGCGGAAGCACAACATGAGTGTTGAGGAGGGACTCCACCACCTGGGTGGCACAGGTTGGGTCGTTGCCCTGGGAAGCATGTCGTCAGTCGGTGGTCACGTAGTGTGGCCAGGACGACTCACAGGCAAAGAGGTCGCGCTGTCAAGCGGAAGGGCGACAGACGTAGCCAAGAGATAGCCGAGGGAGACGACGAGCTTGGAAGAGATCATAGTAAATGAGTGAGGGAAAGATTAAAGGAAGGATATGTGGCGCGATATGGCAGGTTTGGATATAATACGATAGGAAGCAGCTTCAAGAGGGATGAGAATTAGCGTTGGGGGGAGCGGTTTATATACGCAGAGCATGTCTCATTTTCCATTGTCATGATGCACGTCATGATGTATTATAGTCCCAACCCCGCGGCCGACATGAAGATTGCAAGATTGCAAGAGCAGTCAAGCACTCTTTTGGGATGGCGCCTGCCTAATAGGGACGTCAAGTTGTGGTGAGGCTCTCTACTGATCCACCATGGATGCTGGTATTCCCAAGTTGCTCGAGTCGCATCTCGGTCCAGAATCGGATCTCATTGATGTCTCGGAATTCTTGCAAAGCGCAGGAGACAGGAAGAGCACAAGTATACAAGCACTGGAAAAGCAGTATGCCGCCGTTTCTGAGGACAAGAAGGTCGCCCTTGCGACCGAATGCGGGCAAGATACTTACGCATATAACCACTTCCGACTTCCTGCTAATGCTGTAAATAGCGTTCAAGATGTGAAGTCTGTCCTCGAGCAAACGTGGAATAATCCGGCTCTTTCATCGTTCCTGTTCAAAGAGCATGATCGTATGGCTGCTGCGCTTAACCTTGGACGGGACAAGCCTGGAAGGTCCGTCCGTAGGGCTCATTTCCCTCCTCCGGACACGTTGCCTCCCGAGGTCAGGGAATTACACGAAAATCTGAACAATATCAAACTCTCTAGCTGGACGTAGGTGCTAGAAACGCTGGGGGGCCAAAGCACGTGCCTAACGGTGAACAAAGTCTTCCACTGAATTCAGGGTCATTCGTCAGAACGTCCCGAAACTCTGACCAGAACGCGTACGATGTACTGGTAACCATGGCGTTTTCTGGGCTGCAGACGTTTCTTCTCATGTATCACTCAGAAATTTAACGAATTGGGCCCAGGGGCAACAGTCCAGGACGAAGGCGAAGCAATTGTGATAGCGACTGTATTTGACAAGGTTCCCTGGAGTCCTTGTTATGTTTCTCGCTTGTCACAACACGCGTTTCTATCATCGCAGACGCTGCAGGACCTGTGTAGGGCAATTCCTTGCACACCATACGCAGTCAGAGTTGCGTCCGACTCAAGTAGTCCTGTCCAGAATTACGGGATCGAAGACGATCGCGGGTCTGGTTGCATCATTTGCATCGAAGGACTAGCGTATGGAGATGGCGGAGAATATGACTATGCACAGTACGATGGGTTACTGCGTCCCATGTCTCGTCCTCACCATAGCAATAGGAAACTTATGGACCATCTTAGGGTGGCGTCCAAGTCAAAGACTTCCATCCAGAAGGCTCCGAAAACTCTGAGCGAGACTACAATTTCGTCTCTGTCGCTTCGCATTAACGAACCGTACTGGATGCTCCACCGCGGAAACTGTGAGCATTTCATTGTAGTAGAGCAAATCCGGTGAGTCATCTCGCGAATGTGTGGCACAACTCTCAGGCTCAAGCCTCGTAGGCTCCTCCATCGTTTGGACCCACGTTCAGGGTATCCAATAACCTTACAGCAAACCCCGCAAATGCTGGACATTTGTAGAGCTTGCGGAAAATCGCCAGCCGTATGGTCCATTGTCAATGACATCCGGCTCGGAGAAAGTCCTTCGTTCTTATGTGCCGTTTGTTGGGCTAATATGGGTGTGCCAGATGATTCAGAGGGGAATCCTATTGAGATTATACCGTTGCTCGCCTATGTACCATAGTATTCGTACACATATCATTGGGATGATGTCAAGTACAAACATAGCATAGCAAGGGTGGCTGCGCGAGGACGCGCCGAGTGCTTCATGATGCCCACTTCGACGGTGCAAGTGGTCGACTCTATCGAACAATACGACGATGTCGTCTCTTGGATCAACGATACGCTCACCGTTCCTGATGATACCGATGACCTTAGTTCCGCCAATCTCACCGAGCTTGACCAGCAGATCACGCAACTCCTAACTACCCTGGACATCGCGTCGGAGGACTCCTCAGCACAACTGGAGCACATCATCGACGATGTGTCGCGCGGTATCCCCCGCTTAGCTTATGATTTACATTTCATGGAGGATGGGGCGTTGACCTTGCAAGCCAACTTGACCGATGTTCTCCACAAAGCCCGCGCATCTGTACCACCCACTACTGATGCCGTACTCAAACAATTACACGAGCTGGACCTTATCAAGGACCGGATGGAGTCTGCAAGGGAGGTTTTGCGGGAGGCTGAGAGCTGGAGCACGCTCGAGTTGGAGGTGACTTCTCTCATTGCAGAGAAGAACTATGCCAAGGCGGCGGAGCGACTTTCAGAGGCGAATAAAAGCATGGTAGTCTTCCAGAACACTCCGGAATACGATCCCAGACGGAATCTCATGGTGAATCTACAAAACCAACTCGAGGCTTCTCTCAGCTCCGCCTTGGTATCCGCCATTAATGCGCAGGATGTTACCAACTGCAAAGAATATTTTGTGATTTTCTCAATCATTCAACGCGAGTCCGAGTTCCGCAACTACTACTATGCTGCTCGGAGGTCCAGCGTGGTCGGCTTATGGCAATCAACTCAACTCGCTGATTGTGATGAGCCAGTTACAGGGCAGGATTCTCGCCAACCATTCACGGAATTCCTCAACAAGTTTTACAATTCATTCTCCTCCGTTCTCAACGTTGAACGTACTCCAATATGTTCCATCTTCCCTGACCCACACATCACACTCTCCTCTTTCATCGCGTCCACATTGTCAGCGCTTCAGCCCACCTATCCTCAGCGACTTTCCTCACTTGTCAGCAAGAAAGGCGATACTGCACTCACGGAGCTCATTGCGGCACTTCGCCTCACGGAAGACTTTGCGGTGTCCGTGGATAAAATCATGGAAAAGGTCAAGTTTGTGACGAGTGCGCCAGTCGCCCGACGACCGAGCAATGCCGAAAAGCCAACGCACGCCCGGCGACGTTCGAGTCGGATGTCGATTTCGTGGCGTCCTGGGCAAACTCGATCGGTCTCGAGCCCAGCTGGTGCGATTCAACAGGCGCTTTCTCAAACAGCGGAGGTGATGGAGTGGGAGCAGGAGCTCTTTCAACCTTTTCTGGACTTCCAGATTGACTACGGGTCGTTAGAGAAACGATTCCTGGAGCACTCCCTGGCCGAAATTACTGCCAGTGATACGCGAGAACGGGTGGACGAGGTTGATCGCCCTCGATTATTGCGAGAGCGCGCGGTCGATATTTTTGGCCTCGCAGAGGGCAGTATGGGAAGGTGTAACGCATTCACGCATGGTTATGGTGCCGTTGGTCTTGTCTGGGCGCTGGACAACTTTTTCAAGTCTTTCATGGAGCTATGGACAACCGAGCTACAGACAGAGACGTCACAGACCACCTCCACTGCGAAGACGCCCATGGACGCGGAGGACTTGGCAGACATGGACTATACAACTCATGACTGGTCCAATATTCAGCTGTGTCTCCATTTATTGTCATCCGCCCGCACCGTTTCGGAAAGACTAACTGGGTTCGAAACCAAGTTACGAAGCTACTTGGCCCAGGTCGCGTCGACGTTCAGTATGGCACGGAATGATTCCATTAATTTCAGTATCGGGCCTGCGCGAGGCGAGAACCAGCTACTGGAACAATCGACGCTTAACTCGGCAGAGCTCCACACACTGCTAGAGAGCGTTGAAACTGATTCGGTGCACACCCGTCCCGGACAACATTTCCACCAGTCCCACGAGCCTCTGCTCGTCAATGCTCGTAGATCGTTATCCCTGTTCGCCCAAACATGTCAAACTACCCTACAAAGGACAATCCTTTCCCCGCTACGCCGACACCTCAGTTCCTATGCCTCGTTAGCGATGTGGTCTGTACCAGGAGATTCTAAGTCAAAGTCAGCCACCGACGAAACCGGCCTCAAAGTTCCCACTTTCTCGTTGTCGCCGAGCGAAACAATGCAGAAGGTCGCAGAAGGGTTGCTTAATCTACCAAGGCTTTTTGAAGTGTATGCCGACGACGACGCGCTCTCCTTTTCCCTTCAAACCCTGCCTCATCTGGACTTTGAGATGCTCAAGGGTTTCGCCGAACCCCTGGCTCCAGAGGCACCCGCTCCGAGTGGGGGTCATGTCCGACGAGCTTCCATGTCATTCACCACCAAAGTCAATTTAGTTGATCCCGAAGCTGTCTCCTCTGCATGGCTCTTTTCTCTTGGACATACCTTTCTGGAGTATGTTGTGCGGGAGGTTTTGCCCGCGATCCCTTCTTTATCCACTGCTGGTGCGGCCCAACTTGGGTCCGATCTAGAATATCTGACAAACATTGTGCGGGCTCTGAACGTGGAGTACGACGCCCTGGAAAAATGGAGAATGTACACAGAGATGGACGAAGATAACATTCGGGAAAAGATCAAAGAAAGAGAGAATGTAGACCCTGTTCTTGTGGAAGTAGCGAGACTGCGTGGACTTAGTAGTAGCTAGGGTACACAAGAGTAAATACGGTTACCTAATCAGGAATGGGACTTGGTGCAGACATTTGCACTTAGCTCACCTAAGCTTCAGGCTTTAACACTGCCCATTACCATGGCTTCAGCCAGTGTGTATGTTTTCTCCTCTCAGTGAAATAAGAAAGCTCAACACTGTTTCTGCTCACAGCTGCCGGAAAACTATCTCGCGAAGAATTTCGACGACAGAAGGATCTAGACGCGGCTCGTAAAGCTGGTACAGCACCAGCCGCCCTTGACGAGGAGGGAAAGCCTATCAACCCCCATATTCCCCGTGCGTACTACATGTCCGTATTGCTGGTGGTATGTTTTGACACATACTCTCAGAATACATCTCGCAAGCACCATGGTATCTCGACACAGGTGCACCCTCCTTGAGCCATCAACGTCGCCCGGAACAAGAAAAATCGAAACTCGAGAATTGGTATGACCGAGGAGCAAAAGCAGGACCAGCAGCAAAAAAGTACCGCAAGGGCGCTTGTGAGAATTGTGGTGCGATGACACATTCGAAGAAGGATTGTCTAGAACGGCCGCGAAAGAAAGGCGCAAAGTACACCAACAAGGACATTCAGGCAGATGATGTCGTGCAGGAAATTGCTGTTGGATATGATGCGAAGCGGGACAGATACAATGGCTATGATCCAGCAGAACATGCAAAAGTGTATGAACAATATGCTGCGATGGAGGCTGCGAGGCAGAAGGTACGGGAGGAGGAAATTGACAAACAGACGACGACGGATTTGGCGGTGGCGCGAAAGGTGGCAAAGGCAGGGAAAGCGGAGGGAAAGCAAGGAGATCCTGACTTTGGTTCGAGTGACGAGGAGGATGCGGATGAGGACAAATACGCGGATGCGGCAGACGCTGTGGGACAGAAATTGGATACCAAGACACGGATAACTGTGCGAAATCTACGTATTCGTGAGGACACGGCCAAGTACCTCCTCAATCTTGATCCAGATAGCGCATACTATGATCCCAAGACACGTTCTATGCGTGATGCACCACTCAAAAATGTCCCGGCAGAAGAAGTGAGTCCCCAACATATTGTTACTTTTGATACGCTCATGCTCTCTTTCAGGCCAAATTCGCTGGCGAGAACTTCTTCCGGTACACGGGTGAAGCACC